>JAKSZT010054401.1:2388790-2620523 GCA_026826555.1 Tolypeutes matacus | reverse complement strand
ATAAATTGTGGATGGATGGATGAATAAGTGGGTGGGTGGATGGATGGATGCTTGGATGATGGGTGGGTAGGTGGATGGATGGATTGATGGATACTGTTAGGAGCAAGAAATGCTAAAAGAATTCACCCAACAAGCAGAAAGTTGCCTGGGAGCATGTCCACAGAAGCAGAGCCTGAGATTCCTGTGAAAGTATTGTTTTGAAGCAGTGCTTGCAGGAGATGAGCTTTCACCTAGCTGCTTGGGGCTCTCTGGAGCACAGACTGCAGACTTGGTCCCAAGAGGACTAGAATGTTTCACCCTGAGTTTGTCAGTCATTGGTCCACAGGTAGAGAAGTGAGCAGAAGTCAGTTGGTAAAAAAACTCTTGAATGCTTTACTAAAGATCTCAGATTCTTGATCTGTGAACCGTGAGGCGCCCTGGAGGGTTTACACAATCCGACTTGAATCTTAGAATGTTCACTTCATCTGCTCTGTGGTGAGTGGAGTGGATGGGGTAGGCCTGGCAGCAGGGATTCCAGCTGGGAGGCTGAGCAGGGGTTAATTAACAAAGGCTGAGCCCATGGCAGTGGGGCTGGGGGGCTGGGGATGAAGTGGGAGCAGCTGGAACAACAGGAGATCATCGCTTAGATTTGGGGAGTGAAGGAGAGGAGTGAGTCTAGGGAGGCTCCCAAGTTTCCAACTTGAATGAGTAGGAGGTTGATGACACTCTTCTCAAAGATGGAAAACACAGGAGGGTGAATGGGTTCGTTGGTGTGGCAGTTTGAGATTATCTGTGAATTCCAAAAAGAGAGATTATGTTTATAAACTGGTCTGTTCCTCTGGGTGTGATACCCTTTGATTGTATTAAATTCAAAGGCTTTACATTTACTTGATTCAATCAAGATTAGGTCTTTGATTTGACCACATGATTAGGGCATGCAGGGTTGAGTTCCTGCCCCCTTGGTGGATTATATAAACAGACACTCGCTCAAGAAGAACACAGAAGTAGATTCACAGAGAAGATACCCAGAGGAAGAGACAGCTCCATAGACACGGCAGAGGCCCAGGAAGAGAGATGAGCCATTTGCCTGATAGTCTACAGCTGACCATGTGACGCGACCAGAGCAGCTTAGCCTGGAAAGAAATGAGCCCTGGGAAGAGAGACTAACCTTCTGCCAGCCTACAGCTGAGATTGGAAGAAGCTGGGCCCATGGAGCCTTAAGACAAAAGAGGAAGGCTGAACCCTGGCAGATATCGGCAGCCATCTTGCTTCAACATGTGGCAGCAGACTTGGGTGAGGAAGTACGTCCTCTAGTACCTTGGGTTGGACTCTTTAGGGCCTTGTAACTGTAAGCTTTTACCCCACTTAAATAACCTTCATAAAAGTCAACATATTTCTGGTATGTTGCATCAGCACCCCTTTTGGCTGACTAATACAGTTGGGAAGGACGCTGCGTTCTGCTTTGGGACATGTTGAGCTGAAGGTACCTGAGGGACATCCAAGTGCCCAGGGGACAGTGGGAGAAGAATTTGGGCTGGAGAGAAAGATTTTGGAGTCCACAGCACACAGAGGGGAGTTGTGGCTCATGGGTGAGGGTGCCCAGGGAGAATGATGACAGCAGAGAGCCACGGGCAGAAGCTGTGGACCACCAGCATTTAGGGATGGGCAGAAAGATGAGGAAGTGATGCAGAGTCTGAGCAAAGCGACCAGGAAGGGAGGGGGGGAGCTGGGAGAGAGTCATCACAGAGGCCAAGGGTGGGCTTTGTCATCTTGAGTCCTACAACCACCAGGCAAGGTAGATAGGGTTATTCCTATTTCAGAGATGAGGAAACTGAAGTTCAAGGAGGATAAGACTCAAGTCATTCATCTGAGACAAGTTGAAGTTTCGATTTGAATCCAGGTCTCTCTGAGTCCAAAATCTGGTATGACAGAACTATGACACCATGTTCAGCAACACAGGGCTTGGCACAAAATAGAAGATCAATGAATGTTTGCAGTGTGGATGTATGTATGCATGGATGGATGGATGGATGGGTGGGTGGGTGGGTGGATTGATGGATGGATGGATGGATGGGTGGGTGGGTGGATTGATGGATGGATGGATATATGGATGGATGGATAGTGGGTGGGTGGGTGGATGGAAGGATGGATGGATGGGTGGGTGGATGGATGGGTGGGTGGATGGATGGATAGATGGATGGATATATGAATGGATGTATAGTGGGTGGGTGGGTAGATGGATGAATGGTGGATGGGAAGTGGATGGGTGCATAAATGGATACTGTTAGCAGCAAGAAATGCTAAAAGAATTCAAACACCAAGCCGAAAGATGCCTGGGAACATGTCCACAGAACGGAAGCAGCTTAGAACTTTTTATAGCATCGCAGACGTGGCAGTGACAAAGCCTTGCTTTCCTTCAACTGCACTGTTAACGATCTTTGAAAGTCCTTTCAGAGCAAGTTGTTTTTTTCTTTCCATTCTTGCCTGCAAACGAAGGATGATTTTAGCATCCAGGCCTTTCTTATTTTGCTAACGTGCACGATGAGTAAAATGGCCTCCCAGTCAGCACTTTCCAATTTTGAAAGATGCTAAAAACTGATCTTTAAAGGCCTGCTTCTCTTCTTTATGCATCAAAGGCCCAGGGCCTGCTGGAAAGGATCAGATGGCTGCCTGGGAGCTGGCCTTACCATGGAGGGCAGGCAGGGGCTGGGGTGAGGAGCCGGCGGTGGGGGGCCCTCTGCCTCCCCGTGGCTCCCAGCACGTTCCCCTGCTGCCTTTTCCTTAGTGGGCAGGGCCCGGCCCAGATTCCCGACCCCCAGGACCCAATCAAGGACCCCTCACACTGACCCAGGAGGTCAGCTTTATCCTCCAGCCTGCCCCAGGCTAGCCCACAAGACCAGGAGGCGCTGACAGGGACGGCCAGAGAATCAGGCGATACTCAGTAGATGTTTGCCGAATGAATGAATGAGCGAATGGCAGCCACTGTACAACAGGCGCCTGTGAACCACATTCAAATAAGGAGTATCATGATCCCATGCCAGAGCCTTCCAGGGTAGACCATTCTTTGAAATAAGGACTGGCAAGGGGCAGGTTAGAGAGCCCTAACAGCAGCTAGCACCTACAAGCGCCTGCAGCGGCCAGCCCTGTGCTAAGTAAGCCCTTGCGAGGATTATCTCATTTCATCCCCCCAGCAACCTGAGAGGTAGCTCTGCCCTTGTCCCCATTTTTGCAGATGAGGAAATTGAGGCTGGGGTGGGAAGAGGGGCTGCCCAGGGAACCCGAGTCTTGTTGATGGAGCTGAGATTTGAACAAAGCCTTCTGTGACTTGGATCGGGAAGCTCTGTGGGCTCCAGCAGCGTCCCCAGGGGCTGACTGACAAGATGGTAGAAAGTTCCAGAACACTGTGGGTAAGCAGAAAAGGTTGACTGGGATCTTATGTCTGCCACGAATGCCCCCAGGGCACCTCCTTCTTTTCCCTCCCCTGACCTCAATGTCCCTATCTGTAAATTGATGGCAGCTCAGCAGCCTGCAGGGTTTGTCTGCCCTTGTTGGAAGAGAGCAGGGGAGAGGCACAGGCTGCTGGGAGCATCAGCTTTAGCCTCCAGCCTGCCCCAGGCTAGCCCACAAGACCAGGGAGGACTGACAGGGTCGGCCAGAGACTCCAGACCGGGCTGGTGGGGGGCTCTGCCCTGCTCTGCCCTGACTCCCTCCCAGGCCCCCGTGAGCAGGGCAGGGCTCACAGCTGCAGAGCCTTCCTGCCCACCTTCACCTGTGTGTCCTTCTGTCCTCAGGGCAATGACGTTCGGATCATCCTGGGCCAGTTTGACCAGAATATGGCAGCCAAAGTGTTCTGCTGTGTAAGTACAACAGCCGGGTGTGTCTCTGGGGAGGTTCACGACCGTTTTCCCAGGGGTGCCTCCTATCTGCTGGGTCTGAGAGCAGACACGGCTCGTCTGCTGCCGTTTCCTCCTTTTAGGGAGCCGAAACCCCAGTGCTCAGAACCAGCAGTCATAGCAGGAATTGGGGACCTCGGCTTACCAAACCCATGGCCAGGAAGTTCTGACTGTCTACCCTAAGCTCTGGCGGCCGGCTCTAAGTGCGTTCCGCTCAGCCGCTCATGTGCGGTGCATGGGGGGAGGTGGAGGTGACCCAGAGCCCCAGTAAGCAGGGCTTGGGGTCTGAGGTCTAGAACAATCTATCAACTCTTCAGTAGGGACCCCGACTCCTTCACAGTTTTCTGGTGTGTGATGGATGAGAAAGCACTTTCTTATACCTTATCTCACTTAATCTTTTCAATAGCCATGGGAAGCAAATAGCATCATCCCATTTTACAGATGGGGGAAAAGAGGCCGAGAGGGCTGACATTTCAGGAGGCCCTGGGTGGAGCTCAAGGAGCTGGGTGCTTGGGGAGTCTGTCCACGCGGGCTGGAATCCCTGCCCTGCTGTGCAGTTCCTGTGAATTTGGGTGTCGTTTATGCTCCCTGGGCCTCATCTGTACAGTGGGATCATCTGATTGTCGTGGAGATTATGTCTATAAACATTTTGCTCATATAGCACGAGGCGTCAGTGGATGCCAGGATCTTTTGTTTGCTTGTGAACATCAGGTCTCACTTGTCTGAAGAGGGAACGGACCAGTGTACTAACGGGTGGATTTCACAAGATTTTATTGAGCAGTTAAAAGTAACAAGGGGCCTTTTCATGAAAAAAATCTAAGGGGGATCAGGGGAGAAATCAAAACGATGGAACAAATCAACGTAATGCGTTTTATTTCACGGCCCCTGCAATGTTGCACCTCACCATCTAGGGTCCAGAAATAGCCCGTTTATAAAAGGAAAATAATGTCCCAAATTGTAGAACATGATCTCTTTTAGGGAAGAAACTGGGTTTTACCCTTTTCTGTCCCCAGCGCCTTGCAAGGAGCTGGATGTATATCAGGTGACTGAAGTTGACCAAAAAAGGAAAACAAGAACTTTCAGGAAAAATAAATTAATAAAAATGATCCACCGGGCACTGGCCATCTCCTGGTTGCCAGGAAACGCAGGCCGACCCCGTGTTCTGATGGGAGCCAAACCAAAGCCGAGGCCTGGCTGCCGCTGCTCCCTGGACCCGGGGCCTGGGAGGCTCGTCCGCGTGGCTTCTCCCACCCTGGTTCCTGCCTCAGGACAGAGGCGTCGGGGCCGCCTGCCTCCAGCCACCCCCTCTTGTCCTGCTGTTGGTGTTTTGAGACGGGCTTTCTCTTGGCATCTTTGTGTAGCTGTAGTCCTTGAGGGGCTTCCAGGGGCTTCTGGTCGGGAGTGCGGGGCTTAAAACAACAGGCGTTTAGTGTCCCACAGGCCCGGAGGCCGGAAGTCCAAAATCAAGGCATCGGCAGGGCCACGGGTCCCTGAAACAGAAGCTCCCTCGCCTCATCCCGCCTCCGGGAGTCGCCAGCCGCCCTTGGCGCTCCTTGCCTCCTCCGTCGGCACAGGACCTACTCCCAGGGGTCCATGCCTCTCCCCTTATCATGAGGACAGCAGTGACATTGCACTAAGTCCCCCCACTCTAATCTGACCTCATTTTAACTTGCTTCATCCCATCCCCAAAAGGCCACATTCTGAGGTCCTCGGGGTTAGGACCTCAACATATCCTTTTGGGGGACACAGTTCAGCCCACAGCAGGTTAGGAAGGATCTGTGATGGACAGGGGGCTGCTCAGGCCAGAGACGCCCCCTCCCCCAAGAGGGCTGCCGGGCAGGGGCAGGGGCACAGGCCAGATGGAAACAGCCGAGCTTTGCCATCCAAGCACTGCTGTGCAAAGTTTGCAGCACGTTGCTCGCTCCTGAGATCTCCCACCCAATGGGAGAGCAGACTCCAGCAAACTCAAGGCCTATTTATAGCCCGGTGGCAAAATGTTGGTTTTGGCTCCAGCACCGTGGGAGTGTGGCTTGGCACTTTTGATTTTCCTCCCTCCGGGGTGGTCTGTTCTAAATTCTCGCGCCTTCTGCCCTGGGTTCTGGCTTCAGCTCTACCTTCTGTGTGACCTCAAAAAGGTCACTTTACATCTCTGGGCCCGGCTGCCTCATGAAGTTGCCGAGAGGCTTCAGCCAGGCTGCCTCGGGGAGAGCATCAGCCCCCCTCTAGTGCTTTACTGGCTTGAGGGTTGGTTAGTGTTATTCCTGCAAACCTGAATATAAAAAGGGAATGTCCTTTTTGCATGGGGAAGAATTAAAAGGAAACAATAAAAACAGGAAATTGGATTTTTTTTAATCCACATCATGGTTAAATGTCTGCAGCTAATAAGAAGGGAGGCAGTTCATGGGGCTGGAGAATGTGACGAGGACGTGGCAGGGCCCTTTGGGTGGCTCAGGTTCCACATTCCTACCAGAGGCAGGGAAAACTGGAACTGCTTTCACTCTGTCCCTCTGCAACCATCTGTTGCCCCCCCCCCCCCCGCACACACACACACCAGGCACCGTGCTAGGCTCCAAGGGTCTGGGGAAGACTCAGACCTGGTCCCACTCTCCAGGATCTCCCCATCTGCAAAGGAGACAGACAGACATATCAGCACCCACCTGGAGCTTGTGTGTCCGCTACCCTCAGCGCTTCCAGACATCCCAGGAATACCGGGGTGGAGGCCCGGAGGCTTCTCCACAGCTGCTTAAAGAGTAGATGATACCTCTAAGCCCAGGCTGCCTCCCCTGCAGGACAGCCTTGGACTCACCCAAAGCCCATTGGCTTTTGCCTTCCACATATATTGAACCGTCCAGGCTCCCAGCTCTCCAAGTCCATAGCCGTTGAAAAGCAGCAAATCCAGAGTGGGAAGAAGGGCTTGATGGCAGTGGGAGGTGACAGCCTGGAGCTGACAGCTAGAAAGAGACAAAAAAACATAAAAAGTGCCTCGGGAACCAAACTCCAGCAGCCTTGGACTGTTCAGTGTTAGAGCCAACGGTCTCTCTAAGCCAGAGACCACCACGGAAGTCCCCCGCAGGGACTGCTCTCCCGAATGGAGCTGTCACCTAAAGGGGAAGGGCACGGGTGGGGCAGCTAAAATGGCCCTGAAGGCCTAGTGTGTGCTGGGCGTGGTACACGTATTATCTCATTTAATTCTCAAACCAACCCAGTCAGGTAGACTTCACGTTCCAGCTGGTACGTGGCAGGGAATCCAACTGCTTGGCTGTAGGCTTTTATTTTTACTTTTATTTTCCAGATGGCCAGTAGCTATGTTAGATAAATGTCCATCTTCATTACAGTTGACTAATGTTCTAAACAAAGTGTGTTGTCATTCAAATGGACCAAGCTTCTGTTTTCCGGAAGATTCCCACGGGAGGAATAGCTCACTGCCTGGCCTGACAGGGCAGGTCAAAGAGCGGGGGCAGCGGCTCTCTGGGTGCTCTCAGTGCCACCTCTTAATTATCGCACCGGCTTTGTCCTCAGAGGGAGATGCTGGATGCGGCCTCCCCGCTGGGGTGTGAAATCTGCCTCTGCGTCCTTTGGACGGCCTCACTTTGTGGCTTTTGACTCTCACTAAGTCGGGCGACCTCCTTCCCTTGGCATTTCAAGACTGAGGACTTTGTTTTTTTTAAGAAAAGAGGGGAACTTCAAAACTGGTAACAGACTTCATTCGAATCCTGTCCCCTTGACGTGCTCCTTAGTATGGATTGAATTGTGTCCCCCCAAAGCCAAGTTCAAGCCCTGTCCCTGGTCCTGTGACTGTGACATCGTTTGCAAATAGGATCTTTGACAATGCCGATAGTTAAGGTGAAGCCAAATTGGGTTGTGGGGGTGGGGGGCTAAGCCAGCATGACTGCAGTCCTCATAAGCAAGGGATTTGGGAGGAAGAAGGGAAAAGAAGGAGGGGGAGCGTGACAGCCATGTGTCGGAGGCAGAGACTGATCGGCTTGCCCGCCGGAGTGCCACGTGCTGTGGACAAAGCAAGGCCTTTGATGTTAGACTTCGAGCCTCCAAATCCGCGAATCCGTGAGTTCCCGCTGCTCAAGCCAGCCGGTCTGTGGTCTTTGTCATGGTGGCCCTGGCAGACTCGGACACTACTCTGTGAGTTTGGGCAAGTCACCCAAGCCCGCATCCCAATTTCTTCATCCCATAAGACAGAGACAGTAGCACATTCCTCAAAGGGTCGTTGTGAGAGCAAAGCAAGCTACTGGGGATCAACGGCCAGGAACATAATAGGGCTCAATGTATGTTAGGTTCCCCTTTTCAGTAAACGATGAGACTTGTGAATTCTCACAGACTCCACCGTGGATTAGATGCACTGGGATTGGTGGCATGATCCCTTCATTCAAAGGTTTAGTCCTCAACCAGATTCTGGGGCTGAGTTTCTTTAAAAAGAGGGAAGGCCAGGAGATTCCCATGCTTTTGTTGAACTGGAATTTTGTTATTTAATTGACATCTGAGGGCTCTCTGTGTTTTTCTACAATGATTCTGGTGGGGGCAACATTATAATGTGGTTTCTGGCAAAGTGACTGTGATCAGAGGCTGCATTAAGAGAGGTATAGCATCTAGAATGAGGGAGATGAAATCCCATATTCAACGGAGGAGCCTAGAGAAGAGCTAATGAGAGCACTGTCTTGAAATAGTTGAAAGGCTCTTTCATTAAACAATTTTTGTTTAATGCCCAGAGGCTTCCCTGGACCAGTAGGCAGACACCAGAGACAGGGGATCTGAGCTTCAGTTAAGGAACAGACATTCTAGGTCCCACTTACCCACTGAGATGGCCAGCATTGCGGCTGGACTTTCTGAGGTGTTGAGGGAGTTTTGGCGGCATCTCCTCCTTGGGTGGAGGAGAGTGGGGAGGGCCCCCCAACTCTGAGACTGGACAATAACTTCTCTATGACATATGGAATCTATTGGGGGCTCTGGCTGACACTTCTGTGGGCAGACCCTGGCTTAGCATCCTGGATCCTAAGTGGGGGGCACCCAGGACCTCCCCAGAGTCCAGAGTGACCCCTCAGGCTGCTGTCACCCTGTCCTCCCGGCCTCTCAACTGCGCCTGTTCTAGGCCAAGAAACACAAATTCTGTGATGTGAATTGTTTCCCAGCCGGATGCAGGAACCATCTGAAGGTTCACGCTTGATGACCATCCCACACGGTGCACAGAGCGTTTGCTTCCTCCACTGCTCTCTGTGGTCACTTCTGGGCATTGTGACTACGGGTGAGGATGTGACTTCTCTTCAGAAACTTCATTCTGGACCCATTTGTGATGGAACATGACATCCCTACAAAGTGGGATTTTCTGGGTGCATCTAAGCTGTGTTTTTCTGGATTTAAAATAATTGCACTGAGAATTAAAGTCAAACAGAGGTGTGTTAGGACATTCTGGTGATGTTTTTGTTTAAACGGAGGCAACATGGCTTTGCGGACCTAGAGTTAGTGGACTTAGGTTCCAGGTCTGGCTTTTCTCCCTGGCTGTGGGATCTTGGAAAGTTACTTTTCCTCTCTGATTTTCAGTTTCCTCATCTCCAGAATGAGGATAATAAACCCTGCCCTGACCTTCTCATGGGGGGAGTGTGAATGAGGCTCAGATAAAATGCCTGTGTAGTGTACAAATGTATGGGATTTTTCAGGGGATCTGGGATTTATGCACACCGTGCTTTGGGTAAAGATTCAGAAAGAATGCTCATTTTGCCAGCTGTCATCTATAAACTGCATGCTTAGATGAAATTGTCTTGGCCCCTTGCAGAATTATTCTCCCTAAATTGTGCTTTGAGGTTATGACCTCAGCTTTCAGTAAAGACATATGCAAGAACCGCCTCATGGAGTTGCTTATTGTAGACACACCCTGGTGGCTCATTTGACGTGTCCTCCATATGCAACTCTGAGACACCTTTTTTTTTTTTTTCCTTAGTACTTACCTCTAGAAAACACATTATTTCCCCTTTATTGTATGTTTTCTCTTTATTGATAATGAAAGTTACATAAATAATCTCATTACCCTTTTCTCTTGGGCTGCCAGGAGGTTCATGGTGAAATATACAACTTAATTATGTATAGTGTTGGAACCTTTGGTCTGCTTGTCTAATGTTGTCTTCCTTTAACCCCCAGTCTCTACAACATATTATCATCCATATTTTTCCTACCCTTGTGTTCTAATTTTACTCAGTGTTTATTTTATTTTACATGTTGTCCATAAATTTCCTTGAATCCTTTGAGAGATAACAAGGAGGAGATCATGCAGGTAATAGAAAACTAATGAATCCTTTGCTCAGAGGCAGCCTGATTCCTCTCTGCCTCTCCCTCGGGGCACAAAGCTTTGGACAAACACTTGACTTGGGTGCCTTCATGGCCAACGCATCTGTTGCAGGCGTACGAGGAGAACATGTACGGGAGCAAATACCAGTGGATCATCCCGGGCTGGTACGAGCCTTCCTGGTGGGAGCAGGTGCACACGGAAGCCAACTCGTCCCGCTGCCTCCGCAAGAGCCTGCTTGCTGCCATGGAGGGCTACATCGGCGTGGACTTCGAGCCTCTGAGCTCCAAGCAGATCAAGACCATCTCGGGAAAGGTCAGTGCCTTGGCCTGCCCAGGCCAGCCCCCGGGCCTGTCTCCTTTGTCCATCCTGTCCGACCATGGACGGGGTCCTGGCCCTGTACTGTGTGGCTTTGTGCCAATCCCTTGACCTCTCTGAGCCTCAGGTGCCTGTAAAGTGGGGATCACCCACCCTCCACTGCTTGCCCACCGGGGACCTGTGGGGACTCGGTAAGGTGCTCTGCCCGGGAGGTGGGACCTCCACAGCTGGCGTTGCCTTTCAGGCTCAGCCAGGGTTTCGTTCTGTGCTTCTCTGCCCTGAAATGTCTGTCCTCATGCCTGTGGCAGCCCCTGGCAGCCTGGCAGAGAGGAAAGGCCTTGGGAATTGTGTGCTGTGGACCAGCCAGACTGCTTCCAACCCGGCTCTGCCACTTACCAGCTGTCTGCCCTTGAGCTTGAATTCTCTGACCCTCTGTCACCTCATCTGTATTGCAGTGGTAAAAACATCCCACTCTAGGGTTACTGGGAGGCTGCGTGACACTTGGACCTTGGAGCGCCGAGGAGAACAGCTGCGGTCCTAATTGGGGATAGGGCATAGGGTGCTGTTGTCCTGGGGACCCCCTGCGCCCCTGCCAGAGGTTCCCAAGACCTGTCCTGGTTATCTCATAGGGCTGTTCCGAGGACCAGGTAATCTGGTTGGTGGAAAAGTATTTCAGAAGTACATCGTTCTCTACCCACGTACATATCCGCAAGCACGGGCGATGGCATCCTTCTCTCCATTCTAACCACCGGGCAAAATTTGGTACAGCAGTACACATGATTCTTTTCTATTTTTTCTGAGCTCAGACTGCTAAATTCCCCACCCAATTTCATTTAAAGAATAAGCTTTATAAAAAAGTAAAATATATGTGTTTTTTCATCCATTATTTAAACTCAGTCAGAGCCAACTCGACACAAATGACTTATTGATTCATCAGAAAATGGGAAATCATTAGGATGCATTTTGTAAACAATTCTTCAGACTGTCCTGGCACCCGGAAGATTGTGGGAAAAAAACATACTCTGGTTAGAAAATGTTGAAAGAAATATTTTCATACCCAAATCAATGAGTATATTTAAAAAAATTTTTTTGAGTTGCTGAATAATACACAGAAACAACTCATTTTATCTCAGTAAATGTTATTTTTATCTCAGTAAATGTTATTTTTAAAGGTGTCAAAACTTGCAATTTATTAAAAGATATGAGGGCCCAAGGGTACCCCTTATTTTAATCTAAAAATAGTATAAAATATGAAGGGAAAAAAAACAAAAACAAATGGAAAAACCCATGAAAACAGATGGTATAATAACTAAACAAAAAAACTTAAGTGAACCCAAAGACTTAAATTATTACCCATGAGATCCAGGAAGCTGAATGGAGTGTCCTTAATGCACCTCGAGAAGGGCCTCGAATGTCACTCCAAGAACCAGGATTTTATCCAAGACAGCAAAAGTCTTGCAGGGATGTCAAGCAATGCTCAGGAACATGTTTCAGAAGATCATTTTTTGCAGTGTTTTGGGGAGGAAATGGTTTGGCATTTATTACACCATTCCCTAGGTTGCTGACTTTCTTTTTTTAAAATTTGGGGCTGGCGACGAGGCCAGCTCACCCCTGAGTCGCTGTGTCCGTGAACTGGGCACCCTGGGGCAATCCACAGGAATGCCCCTTTCACTCCAGAGCCATGGGAAACCCTACGGGCCCCCCAGGATGGGGTGAGGCTGTTGGCTGTGTTTGTTGCATTATCTCACAGTTGCAACATGATTGAAGTTCCACAGGCACTTCTGTAGCTGCTTTGCCTCTTGGAGTCCGAGGATGTCTTAGGGCTGCCCTGGAGAGCCTCTGCTCCAGCCTCCTTCAGATTCTTGGATCCTTCCAGTAGCAAAGGATTCACTGCTTCTCAAGACAGAGAAGAGCTGTCTTAGAAACTCCCCTTTATTTCCCCCACTGGTCCCTCTGGGCCCTTCCTGGGGCCCCTCTGTCCCATGTAGCTCTTTGGAGATTTGGGGGTGGTGACTGCAATCTCTTCTCCAAACTAAACAAATCTGCCCCCCCTCATTGTAGCTTACAGGTCCAAGCCCAAGACTAGAGGCAAAATTTAAGGGTGGGGGGTGCTAAAAATCTCAGTCATCAAAATAAATAATATTTTATGGCAATATTTTAAATGAAAAGTAGTGCAAAAAAATTATTATGAACAAAATATCAAAATTGGAAATAAAGACAGGATCTGATCCTATATTTGGATGACACACCTCACTCACCTCACCCTAATCCTGGCCTGCAACATAGATTTTTTGGCATTAATATTTTATTTTTAAAATATCGCATTAAAAATATATATATATATTTTTTATCTCCACTGAGTTTTTATCTCCACTGAGTACCCGCTTAAATTTGGTACTTGAAGCGAGTGCCTCGCTTGCCTCGCCCTATTCCCGGCCCTGCACAGTGAGCGCCTGCCATGCTTGGCCCATCCTCGGCACCTGCTCTTGTTGAATATTCTCTCCTGAGCATGGGAGGCCCAGAGTCAGAAAAAAAATCCCTATTTGTGGTCTGATCACAAGTCACCTTGTTCCCACCCAACCTCTGGAAGTCTGTGCCCAAAGAAAGGACTAGAGAGTCAAGAAATGACTCTTGAATTTGAACTTGCGTCATGCACGACAGCTTGGGGCCACAGTCCTCAGGGCCCTGGCTGCCAGAAAGATGCCTGTGTTTTGGGGTCCGTCAGCACCCACAAAGACAAACACACACCTGTGGCATATTAGTAAGTGGACGGGCTCTTGCCAGCCTCACCATTTTACAGGTGGGGAAACTGAGGGCCAGAGAGGGAAAGAGATACACCCACGGTCACCCAGCAGGCCAGGGCCAGGTCCAGGGCTCCCGATTCCCAGCTCCCTGCCCCTTTCCCTCTGCCGTGCTGCCCCTCTGGACGCACGTCACCTTTAGGGACGTGTCCAAATCGGCCGCTTCCACGACGGCTCGGTGGCCCCGTGCGTGGTGGTGTCAGGAGCTCTCAGGTCCGGCTGTCACACTGATGAGTGTGACCCTAGCAGGGCACTCTTCCCCCCAGCCTCAGTTTCCTCAACTGAAAATGAGACCCGTGGACCAGAGCCCTGCTGGGGCGCTGTCATGGCCTCCTTCTCAGTCTCCGTAAGTAGGGTCGTGGCAGCCAGCTGTGTGGCGCGGCTAGCGTGTTAAACCGTGGAATCCGCCAGGAGAAAGGTGACCCCGGCTCGGGAGTCTCAGAAGGATGTGGAAGAGAGGTCCTTTCCGGCTGCCATCTCTGAGGCCCCCCTCCTTAGCCTGTCCCCAGCTCGCTCACGACGCGCAGGAGTTCCTGGTGGGAGGAAAACCAAGGCTGACCGCCACTCCCTTTCCGATTCCAATGCTGGGGGCAGCACAGACCTCCGGCCCCCTCCGGACAAGCCTCACCAGGGCAGCCGCGGGCACTTGCCTTCCCCTTGGAAGTCCAGCTGCTTCCTCCCCGAGGTTTCCCCCATCACTTCCCACTCCCCAAAAGTGACTCTGGTGGCCTTGGTGAGTTTGACATCCCCTTGCATTTTCCAGAGTCCCTCTAGTTCTGTCTCCACTGTAAGCCTTCTCGGTCCTGGCCTGACTTCGCCCATGTCAGCCTCTCCGAAAGGGACAGTCCCCCTGCCGAGTCGCCAGCTGGGGCGAGGTGCCAGGTGGGAATTTCCTGGAGCCCTGGGACCAGCGGGGACCTGGGAGAAGGCCCCGACATGCCAAAGAGACTCAGGCTTTCTTGGGAGGAGTTTTGTCATGTTTCCTGGAGAGAAGCTTCTGCCACGGCCCGCTGCTGTTTATTCCATATTATTAGAACTGGAGGAAGCACAAATCCAGTGGGCCTCAGCTGGAATGACAGAGAATGACCCGTGGAAAACGGCTCCGAGCTCACTGCCCCTGCGGAGCGGCTGAGCTCCACAATGGAGGACTTGGAGCTGTTAGGAAGGCGCTGGGCTCTGCAGCAGAGGAAGGGAAGTTGCCGTGGACAAGGAGGAAGCCTTGGGAACTGCCCCAGGGACTCAGCGGGTTGAGCTGTGCAGTGCTGTGGCCTCGTGGCTTCTCCCCACCCCCTGCCGTTATTCCCTTAAGCTTCCCTTCTCTAGGAGTCAGGTGGCTTGGGAGGAAGGCTTTGGTCGCCTGTAGAGGACTGTAGGTAATAAGAGCAATGGCTGCGTTTGAATCTTGCCCCCACCACTTCCCAGCTGGGTGGCTCTGGCAGACTGCCGGTTGTCAGTACCGACATCCATACCCAAATCACAACTCGGATTTTTAACTGGGTATTTTGCCACCCTATTGAAAATTTACATTTCCCAGCCTCCCTTGCAGCTAGATACAGACAGGGCTCTATGTTCTGGCCAGTGAGATTCTATGGGACTTTGGTTAAATGTGGATGGGATGGCTGGAGCTCCAGCAGCTATCTTAGGCCATGAGATGACCTTGCGAAGGGAACGTCATTCTAAGATAGTGGGGCATAAAGACAGGGGCCTGGTTCCCAATTATACTGTGGAGCTGCATAGCAGCCCTGCATTGCCTCCCGTGGACATTTTTCTTTACATGAGAAAAAGACTTCTTTCTCATTTAAGCCACTGACAATTTATTTCTTTTCTGTTACATGCAGCTGAATATAATCAATAGTGAAACCGTGATTTGAGGCAAGTCATTTAACCTTTCTGCAACTGTTTGTCACCTATAAAACTGGGGTAATAATATCTCTTTTACAGATTCATAAGGATATAAGTTAATATAGAAGAAAGTATCTTGCAGCATTTCAAATACACATTAGTTGCTTAACAAATTCTATTTCTCTTCACTTTTCATACTCGGGGGTAGGAGAAAGGAGCAGTGAGGTTGATGAAGGGTTTAGAGCCCAAGTCAAGTGAACTGGGGAGTAACGGAAAGAATTGGGATTACTTTTGAGTTTTTAAATATTTATTTTTATTTAAGTGAAACACATACATAACCACCATCGAGGTCAAGAAATGATTTATTAGCCACTGTGTGCCTTGCTCCAGCCAGTACTTGCCACCATGGGGAACCAGTCCTCTGACTTCTGCCACCACCCAGAGGTCAAGTAAATGAAATTAAACATACATACTCTTTTGGGTCTTCCCTGTTTTATACAATATTATGTTAGTGGGGTTCACTTATGTTGTCCCAGGACAGGTGTGTTTATTTTCACTAGAGAATACTATTCCACTGTATGAATATATCACAATGTTTATCCGTTCTCGTGTGAGTGGACATTTTGATTGTTTACAGTTTGGGGCGATTGTCAGTAGTGGTGCTAGAACATTATTTCCCAGCTCTTGTTGGACATGTGTGCGTTTTCCTCTTGGGTATGAACCTACAAATGGAATGGCAGGGTCATAGGGTAGGCAGCTTTGCTAGATGCTGCCAAACAGTTTTTTAACTGGTCTTCTCGGTTTATGCTTCTGCCAGCAGTGTATGAGAGTTCCAGCTGCTCCACATCTTCACCAGCACTTGCTATGGTTGGTCTTTTTAATTTCAGCAATCCTCGTCGAGGTGTAGTGGGATCCCATCGTGTGTGTCTTTGCTGTTTTGTTTGCTTTCTGTGTTTCCCTGACAAATAATGTGTTTTTCAGGAGTGTTTGAAACGTCTTCACATAGATTTTGGACATTTCTTGTTCAGTTTATCATGTCCTCTGATTATTGTTTGTGTGTATGGAGGCTATTGATTTTTCTATGTTCATCTTATATTCTGCTACTTCGCTGAATTCTTTTATGGACTGATAGTTTTATCATTGACTTCAAAGGTTTTCCAGGCTTACCGTCATATCACCTGCAAACAGAGATAGTTTCACTCTTTATCCATTCTTATGTCTATAATTAATTTCTCATCTTTGGCTTACATCCCTGGTATAAGGGTCTCAACAGTGGCCTTTACTCCTTGTCATTTCTTATTTTGTATATTTGAGCTTTCTCCCTTTTTTCTTCATCAACTTAGCTGGTGGTTTGGCTTTTTTTTTCCCTGAATTTTTTTTCAAAGAACCAGTATTTTGAAGAACTAGATCTACTGTATTTTTATACTCTTCCTCGTGAATTTCTACTTTTATCTTTATTATTTCCTTCCTCATGCTTTCTTTAGCTTACTTTATTATTTTCCTCATTTTTTTATCCTTTCATTTTTGTTGCTAAAAATAGTACAATGAAATTGTCTCTGATCATTGCTTTGAATGCATCTTACAGTTTCAGGTATGTAATATTTTCATTGTCTTTTTTTTAATTCTGAAATTTCAGTTTGTATCTCTCCTTTTGCCCAGAAGTTGTTTAATAGGATATTTTAAATCTGCCAGGTGAAAGGGCCTTCCTGGGTTTTCTTTTTGGTAGTACATTATAGTTATTTGTAAAATTTCTACTTTATGGAAGTTACCTATGTTTTCTTTGTAACCTAATATATGATCAGTTTTTTGAGACCCAGCCAGGGGCACTTGAGAAGAATGTGTATTCTCCATTACCAGGGCATAGAGTTAAATTTATATCCATAAAGTCTACCCTATTGATTATTTGGGTTAGCTCTTCTATCTCATTTATTTTTTGGCCTCTTGATCTGTCTTTTATTAAAGTCTCCTATTCTTAGTGTATTTCTATCTATGTCTCCTTGCATCTCCTTGTAGTTTTTGCTTTGGTGGTTACTATGTTGTTTGGTTCGTAAGTATTCATAAGTGTTATGTTTTCATTGTGGATTGTGGCTGTTAGCATTAAAACCTGTCCTACTTTGTCAGTTTAAGGAATTTGAGTTGAATTCTCCAGTCTGATAGCAGGATCACTACTCTTGTTCTCTTTTTCTTTCCATTTGCCTACTTTACTTTTGTCTATCCCTTTATTTTTAGCCTTTCTGAATCATTTTGTTTTAGGCGTGTTTCTTGTATTCATCGTATAGTTGGGCTTTCTTTTATGAGCAAAATAGAAAATCTTTCTTTTAATAGATGAATAAAGCCTATTCACATTTATCCTTATGACTGGTATGTTTGGTCTCAACGCTATCACATTTTATAATTATGTGTATTTTGTTATAGTTTCTATACTTCTTTTTGATGAGATATATTTTCTTTTTTTCCTGTAAAAAACATTTTTGGGGTATTTAGGGAGGTTTGTATGTTTGTTCTAATGATTACTTTTGAATTTCTGTCTTGTATAAGTCTTCAGTCCCCTGTTATTTGTCTACTATCTAGTTTATCAGCCTTGGAAGGTATTCTCTAGCACCCACCTATTGCCTATACAACAATGAGATTTTTCTGATTTTCTCCTTCTCTCTCCCTTCTCCTCCAGTCTTTTAGTTGCGTTATTTATATTTGTCACAATATATAACGTGTGTGTTAGTCTCCCAAGACCCTTGTGTCCACGTTTCTTTAAGTCTTACGTGTACTTTATGTATTTAAAAATGCTCACCATCAGTCCTTTTGCTGGAGTTTTTCCCAGTTATCTTTGGAAAAGCATTGTTACCTTGCTTTGTATGTATGTTTTGACAAGTTTTATGCTAGTCTAATTCTTCTGCCTTTGTAAATTATTCAAGCTTTTTTTCTTGGGGCCTTGAGGATTTTATCCTCATCTTTGAATTTCCAATATTGGATATGACTTAGAATTGAGTATTTTAGGCTAGGCTTCTCAGGTACTTGGAGCCTTCTCAATGTGTAGATTCAGATCTTTTTCTATTTCTGGAACATTTTCTTAAATTATAGTTTTAAATATTAGCTCTGCTCCATTATTTTTCTCTTCTTCAAAAACTCCAGTCTCAGTTTCAGGGACTCCAATGATTTGTACATGATTCCTTCTTCAGCTGCTTTCCACTCTTACTACGTTCTCTGACTCTTTTTATTCTCTTCTTTATATCATTTCTATTTTCTTGATTGTTTTCTTGCCTTTATTCAAAGCCCCTAATTAAATTTTCATTCCAGTCTATTCTTTCTTATAATTCATTCTTCTTTTCTGAGATAATTTTTTCTTCTATTTCTTTCCTGAATTCAGGCAACTGTTTTTTAATATAAATTTAGCTGTGTTTTGTCCATTTCCATTTTTCATTTTTTGAATTTCTGACTCAAGTTGGTTTTTAGTAGCCTCAGATGCTTATTTAAGTATATTTAATTCTGTTTGCAGTACAGGCTTACCGCATTCCACTGCTTCATTGTTGTTTGGGGGGAAGAATTTTCCTCATTTGATATGTGTGAAATCATTTTCTGGTTTTCTGCAGTAGTGCTCTAAGGATTTTACTTTCCTTGTGTTTGTTTTTATGACATTGGGGTGTTTTCACAAGATTCCTAGTTAAGTGGCCTCACTGTTCGGTCAGCCCAGCACAGTATAGGCGTGTTAGCAGGTGTTTGTGTGTGTATTTTAGTGCTGGAGAGGAGTTGTGAGCCCTCTGAATTTGTGTTTTTATCTTTTATCTGGCAGGACCCTAAATTTCCTACTTTTTCTTCCTAACCCCTTCACTACCTGGTTGCCAAATTGTGCTTCTTCCTTCCTTTTGCCTTTTGCTCCTTCTACAGAAGCTGTGTACTTGGGAGACCGAACCTTTAAATTGAGTCTGTCTCTTTCAGGTGCGAGCCCAGCCTTTGATATAGAGTCTCTCTCTTTAAATTGCAGGTCTGGCCCTCGGATGAGATCTGCCCTTTAAATCACATGTACTTCGAAATAGCTTTCCAAGAGCAAGAGATCTGACTTGTCCAGTTACTTTCTTAGTATCTTCAGATTTAGGGGGGGAGTCACCTTTCTGGTCACCCTTCAATCGCTCCCCTCCCCTTCCCACAGTGTCCTCAGCCTGCCCTTCTCCACAAAGCCTGGCACCGGGGCAGGGGTAGGGCCCAAGCAGAAGGGATTTCCTTGCTGGAATTTGTTAGTTTTTCTCTCTTCACTTGCAGTTGTTTTGCAGCTTTGGTGTCCTCTGCCTGCAGTTGTTGCTGCGAGTGTAGGTTTGTGTGGAATTTTTGTGACTGTGAAGCTATTTGGTATAGTGTGGGGAGATTTGGGGAAGTAAGTCACTACACAGCGCCACTGTCTTCAGCTCCCCGGAAGTCCTCTAAATGGTGTTTGTAATGAGCAGAAAGTCTTTCTCTGGATGAAGCCCACCCCAGGGTCAGGCAGACATTTTCCTCTTGTCTTTTTTATTGTTTTACTTTTCACATTCAGAGGTACAGTCAACCTGGAATTGATTTGTGTGTGTGGTGTAAGACGAGGACCAAGATTTCTTGTCTTGTTTATATGGATATCTAATTGACCCCGCCTCATTTCTTAAGAAGCCCGTCTTTTCCCGTATTGTGCTGCCATGTCACCTTTCTCATAAACAAATGCCTGTGAACATCTGGTTCTGTTTCTAGACATCCTTTTCTCTTCCATTGGTTTATTTGTTTGCTCTTGCACCCAAACACCTCTGCCTTAATTATCCTAGCTTTATCATAAGGCTTGATAACGGGCAACAAAAATCCTCCATCTTATTTTTTCTTCTTCAAAATTGTCTTGGATATTCTTGTCTCTTTGAATTTCGGTCTGTTGTTTTGAATCAGGTTGTCAACTTACACTCATACATAAACACAAACCTACTGCAGTTTGTAATGGGATTTTACTGAATCTGTAGATGGAGTTAGGGAAAATTGACATCTTTCAACCCATGGATTTTGTGTGCATTCATGTAAGTGGTCTACTTTAATTTATCTCAGAAATGTTTTGTGAATTTCTGTGTAGAATCCTTTGATTTATTTCTAGATATTTGATGTAACATGTGCACATTACTATTGGGGATATACTCAGGGGTGGAATTTCTGAGTCATAGGGTATGCATATGTTCAGCTTTAGTGGGTACTGCCAAACAGGGTTCTAAATGGTTCCATCCATTTACACACCCACCAGCAGTGATTGAGAGTTCCAGTTGGTTCTCACCTTCGCCAACATTTGGTACTGTCAGTTTTTAATTTTAGCCAGTCTGGTGGGTGTGTGGTGGTATCTCATTTTAGTTTTAATTTGCATTTCCCTGATGGCTAACAAAGTTGAGCATCTTTTCATCTCTTTATTGGCCTTTTTGATAACCTTTTTGTGAATTACCTATTCAAATCTTTTGCCCATTTTCCTATTGCATTCTCTATCTTTTTCTTATTGATTTGTAGCATTTCTTTTTTTATCATCTGAATATGAATCTTTTGTCAGTTATATGTGTTACTTATATAGTCCCCCATTCTGTGGCTTGCCTTTTTATTCTCTTAATGATGTGTTTTGATGAACAGAAATTCTTAATTTTAGTGTAGTCCAATTTATCAATCTTTTTCTTTAGAATGAGTATAATGAATCCTGTTTGAGAAGTTTTTGCCCATCCTCAAGTCATGAAGACATTTTCTTGTCTTTAGAACTTTTATTTACATTTCATATTTGTATATAGAATCCACATGGAATTGTTTTTGTGTGTGCTCTGGGATAGTATCAAGATTCATTTCTTTTTCCATGCGAGGAACCAGTTGATTCAAGACCATTTATTGAAACATCCATCATCCGTCCTTTCCTCATGTGCTATATTGTCACCTTTGTCATAAATCCAAATTACTATAGTGAGGGTCTGTGTGGCAGTTTTAGATTATTTTATGAATCCCCTAAAGAGAAAAATCGTGTTTTTAAACTACTCTATTCCTGTGGGTGTGATACCATTTGACTGGATTAAATTCCATTGAGGGCCCTTTGATTAGATCACTTGATAAGGTTGAGTTAGGGCTTTTGATTAGACTGTGTCAGTGAGGCCTGACTCAGGTTGGGTCTCTGCCCTCTTGTTGGGTCTGATGTAAACAGATACACACAGAGAGACAGACAAACACACAGAGAAAAAGGAAGCTGCCATGTTTGATCCTACTATGTGAGAAAGGACTGGAGGATCACACGAAGCCCCCAAGAGGCTGGACTAACAGAGCTGCTCAGAAGAGACAAGCCCTGTACCTGATAGCTGACAGCTGAGCTCTGGGAGCTGGACTCTGAGAGACAGTAGATTCTGGAGCAGAAGTTAGAAGCCTTGGCAAAGATTTGTGGCCGTCTTCAACACGTGTAGCTGACGGGTGAGGAAGCATCTCTGATGGTACCTTGGTTTGGATAGTTCACAACCTTGGGACTGTAACCTTTTACCCTCAGGTAAATCCCCTTTATAAAAGCTGGCCCGTTTCTGGTACATTGCATCAGCAGCCCTTTGGCAAACTAAAACAGTCTGTTTCTGGATTTTCTATTCTTTACCATTAGTTTTTATGCCTATCCCACTCTGCCTTAATTACTGAAGCTTTATAATAAGACCTGACACCCAGTAATGTAAGTTCTTCATCTGTGTCCTTCTTTAAGATTTTCTTAGATATTCTTGGCCCTGATGTCATTTTCCATTTGGATTTATTCACGTATTTATTACACTTGCCATTACCCTTCCTTCCTTCCTGCATTTCTGTGCTTCTATTTATGATCATTTTCTTTCTGCCTGGAGAACTCTTCCTTCCTTATTTTTCTTTTAGTGTGGAGCTTCCAGAGACAACTTTTCTGTTTCTTTTTGTCTGAAATTTTCTTAATTTCATCTTCAACTTTGAGGGGTTTATTAACTGGGAATAGAATTTTAGGTTATCTGTTACTTTCTTTTAGCACTTTAAGATGTCATTTTACTGTCTTCTAGTTTCCACTGTTTCTATTAAGTGAGCTGTCAGACTTACGGCTGTTCTTTTGAAAGTAATGTATCTTTTTGCCTCTGACTGCTTTTACAATTTTCTCTTTACTTTGGTCTTCAGAAATTTTACTATGCGTGCTGAAGCGAGGTTTGTTCTGTTTCTATCCTGATTGGAGCTCACAGAGCTTCACAGAACTTCAGGAAATCTGTGGATTGGTCTTTGTTTGGGGAAATTTCTAGGATAGTATCACTTTCAATATTGCTTCTGCCCATTCTCTCTTCCCTCTCCTTGTAGGACACCTGGAAATATACCTATATTATAACTTTCCAACATATTTCATATGTCTTATACTCATTTCTTATTTCCTATCATTTTTCCCTCTCTTTGCTTTGATCTTAATATGTACTACTAACCTGTCCTCCATTTCACTAACCTATCTTCTTCTGGATCTAAGATGCTGCTTCAACCATCTATTGAGTTCTTAATTTCAGTTATTGCTTTTTATTTTTAGAATTTCCATTTTATTCTCCCCACTCCCTCTCCCAGTGCTTCTCTGGTAAAATTCTGCATCTTTTGATTTATTTTTTTGAACATATAAACATTACTGTTTAAGGTTTTATGTCTAATAATGTCAAGATATGGATAATCTGTGGGTCTGCTTCTAGTGACTAATTTTCTTTTTTCTTTCTGTTTTTGTTTGTTTGTGGGTTGTTTTTTTTTTGGGGTGGGGGGTTCCTGTCTCCTGATGTACTTGGTAAATTTTGATTACATGTATTTGTATATGAAAAACTGTAGAGGTTCCAGATGGTGTTCTCTCTCTCCAGAGAAGATTTATTTCTCTTCAAGCAGGGAGTTAATCCAATCAAGACTTAAGATGATTCCAAGCTTGGTTTTGGTTTTTGTGAGGCCAGATCTAATTTGGTTTGCCCTTATTCCTAGGATTTGGCCCTTCAGTGCTTTCCTCTGGAATCCTGGGGTGCCTCCTGGCCCAGGACTCCAGTCTGACCACCAGGCTCACTTTTTCTGTGGTTCCCTTTCCTCTGGGATCTTGCCCGGCAAGTCTTGCTATCTCGGTAGCCCAGACCCCCAGCTGTTATCTCCCCACCCCTGAGGGATTGCTGGAAGCTGTGAGCCACAGCTTTCTGTTCCTTCTCTTTGTCTTGTACCACTTACGCATCAGCAAATGCCTTGAGAGGGAGCCAGCAAAGAAGGTTTCCTGGAGAGGAAAGAAATGTGTCCTTGAGTCCTGGCTCCCGTGGCTGCTCCCTGATGCCTTCAAACAGCTGTTTTTATATTTCATTCTGCTTTCTAATTGTTCTTCATGGGAGCATTGGTTTGATATAAGATACTTCTCCAAAATCAGAGTGGAAGTCTGAACTGAGACTATCAGGCTTGAGAGATGGGAAGAGCACGGCAGTGGCCGAGAGGAGACATGTCCCTGTATTCAGCTCTCTGCAGGGCTGTTATGGAGAAGAGGGAGCAGAACTATTCAGTGTGGCTTTGCAGGAAGACGTAGCGGCTGAATACAAGTTACAGAGACAGATGTAGACAGGGCATCGGGAATGAGTCTCACAGACATCAGGGCATTCCATAAATGGAAGGCTCTGCCTTAAAAGGTCATGTACAGTGGAGAAGGCTAAGAAGACGCTCAGCAAACATCTGGCAACTGCTAATGAGAAGATCCAACAATCAGATTATAGGCAGGCTTAATCTGTTGTTACCAGCCTGTGACTGCTTGAAATTATCGGAGAAGATTTTTCAGAAATACAGATGCCTAAGTTAATACACAGACTCAAACAAAATTTCTGGGGTAGGGCCCTGGCATCTGTATTTTTCACAAGCGCCAAGGTGATTCTGACACAGATGATCAGACTAGAGTATAGGAACCAGTGGATTAAATATTCCCTAGTGTGCCTTCCAGATGAAACTGTAATTCCAGCATCCCACAAGGGATGTTACAGAGAAGATCTGCCAGTTTTGCTTCTGTTGTGGGTGGTCAGAGACTTGGAAGGAGATGGATCCTTCTCCTTCTCTTCCACTCTTCAGTCCACAAAAGCAGGATTTAACTTGGTTCTGTTGGAATGACAGAAAGTTTAGTCACATTGTGGGTTAGCAAGCTTGAGTGGGCTAGCCTGGGAACCTAATCACTATTTATAACTTGGTCTCTGTGGGAAAACATATTCCAAGTTCTAACAACTGCCCTTCAAAAATATGCTGGAACACAACCTGTCAATAATTGGGCTCTGTCTATATAAAGCTCTTCTCACAGGAACTTAGCATCTCATGATAAACTTGACCTCAGAGGATGAGTAATTTTCATCAGCCTTCCGTGTCAGCATTCCCATGAAAGAAATTCTTCTGCCCTGAATGATTGTAGACCTGCTTTAGGAACAACTATTCCTCTTTCTCAGACCATTGGGAGACAATTTCTTCTTGCTGTCAGTGTTTTGCCCAAGGGAGATGGATGCTGGCTTCTCCTGGGAACAGTGAGGAATGGCCTGGGATGTGATGTAGGGGCGATGACATCTCGCAGGCTCGCAAAGACGAGGAGGCAGTGAGGTCGCCTTGCTGGGCTTGGCTGCACCTGTGTCCCACAGAAACAAGGGATGCAGCCGTATTTCCAGGCTTCTCCTCACACCGGCCTCTCACCCTCCTGGGGAGAAGAACAGTTTTATGAGAGAGAAAAACACATGGGCTTACAAGTGGAATGTGTAAAAATATATAGAAAGTCTTCATTGGCCCCAAGGTCAAATCAGATAAACTGTATGATCTTAGTCCCCAGTGTCGCCCCAAAACATACAAAACAAAAGCTATGATTAAGGAAGTTAAAAACTCCCACTCAAAAATAAAATTTTTTTTTAAATTTAAAAAATGAGACTCCCACCCAGTTCCATCCTGGTGAGACCACGGTGGGCATGCTCGCCTCAACTCTGGACCGTACCCCACTTTAAAGACTCTAGAACGTTGAAGGGCACCCCAGGGGCACGATCTGGGTGGGGAGGAGGTCTAGAAACGTCTTTTGCCTGTAGCCATTGAGGTGAACAAACAGGACTCAGAAGCCCTCGGGTGCCTTTGAGTGCCTCAGAGGAAGCTCGAAGGAGCAGAATCCAAGAGCGGGGGAGAGAAGTCAAAGAGGCCTCGCTCCTTTTATGCTTAAAGCAGTTAATTAGAGAAATACACATTTAAGTAAATTTTTAGAAATTTTCAAATAGCCAGTAGCTTAATTAACAACCAGAAATACATCTAAATCACAGTTGAAAATCAAAGAAAATGAATGAATGAATGAATTCAAAGACAGTATGGCCAAATACTAAAGGGTAAGAAAATGACCAGGATGCATTAAAACACAACTTTAAAAAATGGGGATATCACCATAGCACTAGAGGAAACTCACCTAAGAAATAAAAATTGCCATTCAGTATTTGAAAGGAGCTCACCCTAATCATTAATCAGAGAATGGAAATTAAAATTAAAGGACAATAAATGTTTTTTAACCTAACAAGCTGGCAGTGATTTTACAAATTTTAAATACCTATTGTTGTCAAGGATGTAGGGAAATGGGTACCCCTGTACCCGGTGGGATATAACTCTTTATATTTTGGAAGAGTAACTCGGTCCTATATCTGTGAGAATAGTGTTTTAGTTTTTTATGCCCTTTGCCTCAACATTCACACTTCTGGACATTTATCCTGGAAAAGTAACTCTCAGAGTGGGTTCAAAAAGTTGAGCTACAAGGATGCCTCTGGCAGTCTTATTAATTGGAAAAAATTAGAAACAACCCAATGCCCAATAATTGGGGATTAGGGAAGTAAAGGTAAGGCATCCATGCACTGGGGGATGTCAGCCATGTCAGCACAGCCTTGGGATCTCCAGGGCACCCCGGGCTGGCAGCTGTGCTGGCAGCCAGCCCGGAACCACCAATGCTTGTCTCACGGACCTTCTCTCAGTGACAAGGGCTGGCATCTGGGCAGCCTCGGCCAGGTCCTGGACACTGGGCTGGGTACTTCGCATGCATCTTCTCAGTGACCCCTCCCAGCCACCCAGTAAGTGAAGGATGCTGAGACCTAGAGAAGCTGGGACCCTGCCTCAGGGCACACAGTCCGCAAATCACCACGCTGCAGCCAGAGTGCAGTCTGCCCCTTCCAGCTTCTAGATCACCTGGTCCAACTTAATTCACAGGTGGGAAAACTGAGCCCCAGAAAGGGCCTTTGCAACCATTATTCTGAGTTCTGGGGATCCCCCCCGACCCCGTGATAAAGATGTAACATTCCTGGCCTCGTGGGCTTACTTCTAGTTGGGCAGGAAGGGAGGAGGGGAGCAACGGGACAAAATCACCATGTTAATCCTAACTAGGAAAACTGCAGGATGTGATAAGTACAATAAAGAAGATTAAAGGTGCATAGAGAATGCCCAGGGTGAGGGAAGTGGCACTTGTTGACATTTGAATTTGATAATATCATGCAAAGAGCCAGGGGAGGAGCTTTCCAGCAGAGGAAACCACTTCTGGTGCAGATGCCCAGGGGGACAAGCCAACACTGTCATAGAAGAGCCCGAAAGGGTTAATGGAGAGAGAGCGTCCCAGATGTGTCCTCCAGCTCCCCCAGGGTCTGTTTCCTGGAGCTGCTATAGCAAAGTACCCCAGGCTCCTTGGCTTAAACTGCAGAGCTTCATTGTCTCACAGTCGTGGAGGCTGGAAGTCACCTAGGTGTCGGCTCAGCCCCCGCCCTCTGGGTGGCCGGATCCCCGGCATTCTTGGGCCTCACCTCCACCACGTGGCTCCCCTCTCCCTCTGTCGGCCCCTGGTCTGTGTCCAAATTTCCCCTTCTTCTAAGGACACCAGCCAGACGGGACCAGGGCCCCCTCATTCAGCCTGGGCTCACCTGAGCTCTTCTCCGAGCCCTGCCGACAAGGACCCGGGCGTGGGACCTGGGCATGCCTTTCGTGGGCGAGAGTCGGGCCCCAAGGCCGCGTGGGCTTCCTGAAGAGCCACTGCGAATGTTTTAGACAATGAATGCAACAGTGGTGGCCGGGCAGGATGCGTGGAAACGTAAACAGGGATAAAACGTGGACTCCCACTATGACCCGAAACAAACAGGGGCGCGGGGTCTTTGCTGGGACCCCCTCCATGTCTAGCGAGGGGCCTCTGCCGTCCCAGGCCGGTGTGGACGCCTCCCCACCCCGCCATAGCCCCGGCCCAAGGGCTTCTCAGCCACGCGGGCGTCCACCCCAGAAGGACCGGCCGCTGGTGGCCCCGCCGCGCCCACCCTGGCGAGGAGAGCTGGTCCCAGCGCGCGCTGGGTTTCAGAAGCCAGCTGTGCCCTCGGACTGCAAGGGGCGACGGGAGGCTGCACGGGTGACACACACACACACTCACACGGACTTTCTCACACACGCACAGGTACTCTCACTTACACATTTATATACACGTATTCACACTCACACACACATACCTTCACATACACACTCACACGTACTCACACTCATTTACACACATTCACTCACACATTTACACTCACACACAGTCACACACACTCATATACTCACATATATACATTCACACACTCGCATACTTACACTCATATACACTTATACACTCACCCACATACACACACACGCACACACGTACGCACTCAGACACACACACAGGTACCCACTCTCTCACACACGCTGTGTGATCTTGCTGACGCCTCGTAGCCTCTCTGGGCCTCAGGCTGGGAATGGTGGAGCAGGCGTGTGCAACCCTCCCTCAGCGATTGGTCCCCAAGGAGGGTTTTTCCAAAGACTAAGCCGTGGGCCCTGAGGACATTTCTGGAAGAGGAGTCTTCAAGTGATTTGAGAAAAGGCAGCCGTGGAGGACGCGGCAACAGCTTCCAGCTGGACGTCTGAGCTCCAAGGGCGGGGAAAAGGCAGCTCCATGGCTCTGCAGCCACAGCCGGAATGTCGATGTCGCCGACCGAGTTCTTTCATGACATCCAGCGCGCGTGAGAAGGGGTCGTGTTCTTTAATGCCAAGCTCTTCAGAAACACGGGGTCATAGATGGGAGGAAGAGTGAGGGGCTCGGACGGCGGGGTCAGAACCGCCTGACCCCACACCTCACGAGGGCCCCACTCGGAATCCACGGGGCGCCCACCGGAGCCTGCACACACCCCCACTTCTAGAGCACACCCAGAATTTCTAGCCCCAGCTTCCGGAACAACTTGCAGGGCCTGGGGAGCCTGTTCCTTGGGCTGGGTGGGCTGCGCCTCTGGGGACACGGGGGGGGGGGCTGAGCCACAGGACAGACCCAGGGTGGGAAGGGAGGAGGGGTTGCACAGCGGGCGGGGCCAGCGCCCCTGTGCTGCTGAGCCCCGAGGAGCCCGAGAATTCTGAGCTCAACCCTGGCTGGCGGTGGGAGGCTGGAAAATATTTGATTGAACGGCTCGTTAGCTTGGTCTCGAGCCTCAATATTTAGACCTGGTGTGTGGGCTTCCCTGTGGCTCCAGGCCCTGCAGATATCAGGCCTGGGTGAGCTGCTGTCTCACCCCACACCGCAGCCTTGCGGGACAGTCGGGGTGCACGTCTGGGCCCTGCCACTTACCAGCCTCGTGGCCCCAGGCCCGGCAACCTCTCAAAGCTTATTTTCTGCTCCGTAGACTGGAGACAGGAAGAGTGACCCCGGTGAGGCTCGAGTGCCATAATGCGGTCGGGGTGTGCTTGCCCAGCAGGTCAGACAGCGCCGCTCCTCTCCGCCCCGCGCGCCCCATGTCCCCGCAGGCCGTAACCTGGTGTCCCCCCCCCCCCCCTGGCCCTGGTTCTTGCAGACCCCGCAGCAGTACGAGAGAGAGTACAACAGCAAGCGGTCAGGCGTGGGGCCCAGCAAGTTCCACGGGTACGCCTACGACGGCATCTGGGTGATCGCCAGGACGCTGCACCGGGCGCTGGAGACGCTGCACGCCAGCAGCCGGCACCAGCGCGTGCAGGACTTCAACTACTCGGACCACACGCTGGGCAGGACCATCCTCAACGCCATGAATGAGACCAACTTCTTCGGGGTCACGGTCAGTTCCGGCCTTCGGGCTCCGTTTTCCTTGGGGGCCCTGGGACACCTCCCGGCCAGGGGGGTGCCTGAGTGACACGCCCTGCGACGGTCGGCCTGGGCTCCAGAATCTCCCGGTTCTGGTGTGCCACAGTGGCAGCGAGGGGCGGGGGCGTGCACGCCCTGTGGCAGGCTGGGGAAACGCTGCACTGTCGCTCCGGGACGCGGAGGGCACAGTGCGGGGATTCACTAGGTGGGGTCAGGCGTGAGCTGCCGGAGCCAGGTCCAAACCCGGTGCCTATTTGCAAAAATGGGAATGCTCTTGACCTGGCAGTGTAGCTGCAAAGATTAGCCGTTACAGCTTAAAAGTGGCTGGTCCTGTGGAGCAACTACTTGCCCTGACCTCCTCTTTGTCATCTGGGAAATGGGGATGATGGGGTCTGCCTTGCAAGGAAGCTGGGGAAATTAGCAACAATCATAATAGCGGATATTTCCCGAATGCTTATTATGTGCTGGACGCTGGGCTTAAGCACTGCATGTGTGGATTAGACTCAATAATCGGGGCCCAATGCGAAGCATACAGTCGGTGCTCAATAAATGCAGCTGTTGTTACTGTTGGTGATGATCTCTGCCTCCTCCGGCCCTCTGTGAGAAGTAGGGCTCTTATTATCTCCACGAAAGGTGAGGCGCTGGGGCTCGGAGCGTTTAAGCCCGACAAAGCTGGGATTTGAACCTGGCTCTACGCCTTGACGGTTGCCTCACACTGCCTTTGGGTAGTGAGTGGACTTCAGCAGGAGTTGATGTTTCTGTTTCTCCTGATGACCTCTTGTCACCAGCTCTGCTCTCAGAAATTTGGGGAAATGTGTCTAAAGAAGAGGTTGCGTAGGTCACGGGGCCATCCTGGCTTCCGTGTGAGCGTCATTTATAGAGTCAGCCTGCCTGGGGGTCTCAGGCACGTCCCTTCAATGTTCATATGTGTCTGTGCGTGTGCTGAGCCTTGCCTTGCCGCTCTGCTGCGCCACAGCCCGTGTTGCCAGTGGCGTGGACGCTGAGAGGAGGCGGCTGGGCTCACTGCTCTGGACGCAAGGTCCAGAGGCTGGGGTGAGCCCCAGGCACAAAGGACAGCAGCCAGAGGTGAAAGGCCCCGAGGGATTTCTGTGACCTTTGGTGAGAAAGTCAAGGCAGCCTCCCTGGAAGAGGTGGCATTTGAGCTGCACCTTGAGTGGTGGGTAGGAGTCAGACCTGCAGAGAGGGAGCCTGGGGGGCAAGGGCGTGTTGGCAGAAATAAGTGCCTGGTGGTGGTGAGTGCTGGGGGAGCAATCGTTTTGGCTGGAACCTTGGAAAGGTGGAAGATGAGGCTGGGAAGGTAAGTGGAAGCCACATGCTGCAGGGACAAGCTAAGGAGACCGGCCTTGACGCTCTCCAGGGGCCAGGGGTTCTCAAGGTGTGATTTCCGAACCAGGAGCACCTGGAAGGCCGTCAGATTTGCGAATTCTCCAGCCCCACCCCAGTCCTACTGGTTGCGGATCTGGGTCGTCAGGTGATTCTCATGCACACGAGTGTTTGAGAGCCTCTGCCCTGGGAGTGAGGAACCCGTGTGGTTAGCTAATAAGAATTGGTCTATTCGGACGCGGCAGTTTTGCTCTATAAAGCCTCAGGAACACAGACTGAGGCAATGCTGAGCCACTGCTCCTGGGGAAATGCAGGCCTCGGTGCCTGTGAGCCTCCGGTCACAACATTTTTATCGGCTGCTCAATATGTCCCTTGTTTTATGCGTGTTTCTGTTTAAAGACACTGCACTTAATATACAGTGTTGGCTCCGTAACATGGGCTCGTGGCCAGCAGCTCTCTAACGCGGCCTGAGCAAATCCTACTGAAGCCGTAGCTCCTCCGTGAGGCACGCCTAGGCACACCAGACAGCGGGCGAAACAGTGACATCACCAACAAGACGCACAGAAATGCGAAAAGCACGACACTAGATAGACCATGAAAAGGCACTTGTGTGCCGCACGAGAGCCGAAACGGGAAGGCAGAGTGTCGCCTTGTTCCACGTCAGCTGGGAACGCGTGGCTCTGAGTTTTCACTCTTCTGTGAATGTCCGTGAATGCCCACGAAAGCACCACACATCTTGCTGTTGGGGCTTCAAATAAATTTCAGGGATTAGACAAGTTCACAGATACAGCATCCGGGAATAACGCAGGCTGACTGCCGATTTCCAAAATCTCTGTGCACAGCCAAGCCGGACCTGAAGACTAGAGCCTCTATGCAATTATCTGCAAAGTCCATTTTTTGAGCCTAAATTCAGAATGGAAGCTTTAACAGCTTTCCTCAGACCGGTGGTTTAAATTTTTTTTTTTAGCATCAGCATACTTGTAATAAAATCACACATGGAGCACAATAAAGGAAGGTCTTCTGTGGTTGGACTGAGTAGGAGCCTCACCTCCCCACGGCCCCCTCTACAACCCACCCCAGCAGCCCTTGGGACCCCTCCCCCAAAGGGCTCTGCAGAGCAGGGATCCCCAAGCCCCTATGCCCCTTCTCCTCCCTGCACACATTCAGGGACTGAGGCCCAGTGACGGGCGGGACTTTCCCGGGGCCCATGGATAGCCTGCGGCCGAGCTGTTTCAAAGCAGGGATACGCTTCTTCAGGCTGTCTTCTCACCTCGCCTTGTTCCTTATTTCACAGAGTCATTTCACAGTATCTTAGTTTCCTAGAGCTGTGATAACAAAGTCCCACAGAAAGGGTGGCTTGAAACCACAGAGATGTGCTCTCACATCCGGAGCCCAGGCTTCCAAAGTCTGAAGGGGAGACGCCTCCCTTGCCTTGTGCAACCTTGGGCTTTGATGTCTGCTCCGTCGTCACTGGCTTCTCCTGGTGTCTGTCTGTCTCCCCTTCTTGTGGGGACACCGGCCACACTGATTAGACCACCCACTCCAGGATGCCCTCACTTTAACTTGCCTAATTCCATCTGGAACGACCCTATTTCCAAATTGGGTCACTTTCTGAGAGGGACCTGAACTTCAGAATTTCTTTCTGGGAGATTTGATTTAACCCAAAAGAGCGTCAGAGCTGAGATGGCTGGGGAGACAGCCACAAAGTCTCAGGAGCCTCGTGCATCTCTCAAAACCCGGGAACTCGGCGTTCTGCCCAGATGCCTGCTGTATCTCAGATGGAGATAATTTATAACCACTTTTAAGTGCTCCCTTTCATCTAAGCCAAATAATACATAATCCTTACTTGATGAGCAATTAGGTAAGACGGCCTAAAACACTCTACCCGGTTTGAAGACGAGTTTCCTTTTAATGGGAAATTCCTTGACATGTATTTATACCTGCTCCAGCTTGTGACTCACAATTCAGCGAATGTCAGAGCAGAAAATGGACTTAAAAGCTCCCCACGTTCACCCTTCTGTGTCATGCCTGTGTATCCGAGGCCCCGAGCGGAAAGATGGCAAGTTCAAATTAAGCTGAGGGGTGGTGCAGCCTCGCCGGGACGAGATGTGTCCCCGTTTGCAAAGTGCCACAGGCCAGGCGGCCTAACAACAGGGATTACTGTCTCACCATTCTGGAGGCTGGGGTCCAAAATCCAGGTGTCAGCAGGGCCACACGTCCTCTGGAAGGACAGACTCCTCCACGCCTCTCCCCTGGCCTCCAGGCCCTCCTTGGCTTAGGCTCCCTCCCTGCTCCGTCACATGGCCACCTCTCTCTCTCTGCCCAAATTCCCTCTGCGTGTCCGACCCCAGTCATATTGCATTAGGACCTGCCCTGCTCCAGTTTGAGGTCATCTTAACCAAAAGCATCTTCAAAGATCCTGTTTCTGAACGAGGGCACATTCCCAGGACCAGGGGTTACAGCCCCCCGTCGTGTCGTGTCATTGTGGGGGGCACAGTTCAGCCCCTGACATTACCTGCGACTTGCCCTGCCCTCACTCGACAACAAAGGCCTCTTTCATAAGACATGCAAGAGCAAAACAGCCCTGGGCCCTGGTTTCCCTCCCTCCTCCTCCCCTTTGTCACATGTTAATAGAAGCAGGTCGCTGCATTGTCTACAGGTTTCATTAAGATTGTCTTCTGGTCAGAGAAAAATGATGTCTTCTGACAAAATAAAAAAGTGTCTCTGTGGTCTAAGGAGACCGCAGAAGGCCAAGTTCAGCCGTGAGTGAAGAGTTAGAAAGGAGAGCAGCAAGGTGAGACGGAGATAAATGGCAGCCGTTTCCACGTGCTGCAGGGATTTCTTATAAAGTCCACCTTCAGTCCTCTTTCAGCTTGTTTACTATACGGGAAATCGGTTAAGCACATAAAATTAATTACATCTGCGACTCAATTTCAATTGATTCAGGACCCACGCTCTGTGCTGGGAGGTGGGCCTGGGGCTCCGGCTTGCGAGGCTGAAGGAGCAATCTCCTGCAGGCTCCCCAGGTTGGGGCCCAGCTCGGTTTCATCTTCGTGCGGCCTCCCCTGCTGGCTCCCCTTCTCAGGGAACACACTGAAGTGGGATTTGGGGGTCCCCCCTGCAGGGGGGCCCTGACCCCTCCATCTCCGAGTGCAGAGTTCTGACCTTCTGCCCTCTGGCTGGAACTCTCAGAATGCTTCCCCACCTGGGACCCCCCTCTTGTGGCAAACGTGGGGGCAGGAAACTCAGGCTGCAGCTGGTTATCGAGGTCTCAGAAGCCCGGGGCATTCGGGGAATCCCCTCTGCCGAAAGGGACCAGGGCTTGGGATCCAGCTGGGCAGGGCCATCCAGGGCAGCAATCCTGAAACTTCCACGTGCGTGACAAGCTCCCGGGGAGCTTCGTCAAAACTCAGATTCCCACCCCAGCGCTTGTGATTCGGTGGTCCAGGCCAGGGGCCGCTTTCTTAACGAGCAGCTGGGGGGTCCTCAGGCAGCAGCCTCGAGGACTGCGGCACCCACTCTCCCGGCTGCTCGACCCACCCCAGGTGGATTTGTTCCTACCTTCATTCACTCTTCCACAGGTGATTCCAGACCCTATTCCAGGCTCTGGAAGGACAGAGAGGAACAACCCCTGGCCCTTGCCCTTGAGAGCCAGCCTGGGAGAGGAATCATCTCTGGGCAGGGTTCCAGCTCCGCCCCAGGTCCCAGGAGGGAGGGCTGCACTGGGTGTAGGGGAGTAAAGACCACGGAGACGGCTTCCACGGTCCCACCGTTCAGAAAACACAGCGCCATGTGCCCTATTGCAAGGTGTCCGTCCTGTTTGTCTTGTCCTAGGCCCTGGGCTGGGAGCGAGGATGGAATTCCAGGCCGCCCCGTCCCCAACACTCATGTCAGGGGCTGGGCCCCAGAGGAGTCCTCTGCTTAGGACTTCCTTCCAAAGACGCACTGAACTCCTCGACAGGAGGCCCGAACTCTTCAGGACAGGCTTGCGGACGTTTGCTAAGCACTCGGGTGAAAATCAATGCCTCGGTTTTCTTTGAGTGAGCATTTAAAAAAAATTCTTCCCTGTTTCCAGGCTCTTAAAACAAGGGTGATGTCCCAGATCTCAAAGTAGACAAATCCTTTGGGAATGTGGGACCTGAGCTGGGCCGCGCCTCCCCCCCCCAGGCTGCCCCTTCTGGTAAACGTCTCTCCCCGGTTTGTCTTTTAAAAGGACAGCGCATTTTGTTTGGGATGCCGATGGCAGAGGCTAAATTAGCAGAATCTCATTTTCCCCCGTTATGAAATGGTAATGCATGTCATCTCTTTCCCAGGAAGTTACTCAGGGTGTGTGCGTGGGTTTGGGTGGGGGCGGGGAGAGCTGGAAAGACGCCCTGGGGCTTTGTAAGAAGACCCCAGCTCTTGCTGAGGGGCATCCTGTGGCTGCCTCTGCACGCCCTGTGGGTGTACCCGAGGGAGAAGGATCACAGCTGCCAAGAGGGACCCTGTAAGTACCTCCAAATATTAGATGTCCTTCAGCCTGGGCCCGCGCAGCCCTGGGCATCGCGATTTAGCATCTATCCAGAGAGGGCGACAGCCTTAGGATGAGACTTTTCACCTCTGATAACTGTTGCCTCCTAAGTGATCTCACCCAACCGCAGGTGGCAACGTGCAGAGTTTAATGAGCTATTGGCGCTTCCCACAGGTTCACAGGAACCCGGCCCCATCCAGGGGCTCCCTTAAACCTGGAGTTTCTAGGCAAGATTTCTTTAAAAACTTATCTCCACTGAGACTCAAATAGCTCCTCCCACCCTCAACAAATGTTAACCTGAAAAAAGAAGATGGGGTAGAGTCAGCTCAGTTTGGTTGGAATTCCAAGGAAAGGCAGTGCCCCTGCAAGGCAAAGGCCCTGCTTATGTCACACCCAAGGTTGCCCAGCCCCACAGTTATCTGCAGTTATGTGTTTACACACACACACACTCACACCCAAATGCGATCACCTTCATCTTGTGAGATTTGATCCCGATCCCGCCAGGGCTTTTATTCTCAAATACAAAAGCTGACTGTCAGGTTCTCCACCTTTTGTGTCTTTTTTTTTTTTTTTAAGGAGGTACTGGGGATTGAATCCGAGACCTCGTGCGTGGGAGGCAGGCACTCAACCACCGAGCTACAGCCACTCCCACCAGCATTTGTGTCTTATGTTTGTTTGTGCGTGTATAAATATTTGTGTGTGCAGATATCTATGATTTGATCATTTAGCCCTGGACTGGATTGGAGCGAGACAAGAAGAGGGAGCCAGGGTCTCCCTCCAGAAGTGGAGGATGTGCCGCCAATCCGGAATGGCCTTTGAATCTGGTCTTTCTCCCAGTCATGGCTCTGTCTCTCAGAATGTCATGGTTCTGCCTGTTCCTCAAAGGCTCCTGCTAGAGAACTTGCCAGAAGCTTTGCAGCACTCCAAATTCAATATGTCTCCTCTGTGTTCCAGAAAACAAGGCTCACCCCCAGGGCCCCCATGCTGGCTTCTGACACCCACTCGCTTCTTCCTGTCCCCAGGGCTCATAAAAGAACAAACAGCAAACCTCCCAAACTCCCCCTGCATCCCTGTCAGCCCCCAGCCCACCCAGCCTGGGGCAGCTTCAAAGGATTTACATCACACACAAAGCTACTGCAGGCGCTGGTTTGGGAACCTGAGCTCTCCCTTCTCTCCCCAGACTAGCCAGCCCACCCCACACTCAGATAAGATGCACCGAGGGGCCGTGGCAGCCACGCACGGCGGCGGCAGGAATGCGCCCGTGGACAGCCAGGTCGAAGGACTCCACAAGCCCACCGCATAGAGTTCTGTCACCTCGGGGAGTTAGTTAACCCCTCTGTACCTCAGTTTCCCTATCTGCAGAGCAGGGGGACGTGGGAACCTAACAGCCGCGTCCGGCCTGCAACGCGCCTGATGGTTGTCCTGGCTTCCTGGGGCTGCCATGACAAAACCCACATGCAGGGAGGCTTCCACGGACAGAAATGGATGGCCTCCCGGCTCCGGAGGCCGAAGGCCGAAATCGAGGCATTCAACCCGTTGTCCTCCTCCTCCTCCTCATTATTACAACTGTTAGCGTGGGGGCTTCCAAGGCCAGGCTGACGTGGGTCCCACCCGGCAGCATTCAGAAGCAGAGCCAGCGGACAGCCGACGTCCACCTACTACGCACCAGTCCATCATGCATAGATGCAATCCCGTTTCCTTCTCTCAACAATAGAGGGATCTAGTCTTTTGTGTTAAGGTTGCAGAGATTTAATATCAGAGCAGAGAGAACCCTGCCTGTGAGCAGGGAGGCTTCCTCTCGAGTCCTCTCCCTGCTCCCGCACAGTCCTGGGATGTGACAGTTCTCTGCAAGGGGGTCTCTTGATTGCCTGGCACCTGTACTCAGGGTCCCCTCTGCACCCCTCTTTGATCCAGCTCAGGCCGCTCAACTCCAATGGCCTCGAAAATTAACTCCATAGACTCACGGTAGCAGATGTTGGGGGAGCCCCACCCGCATTCCCCAGGGTCCCCTTTTAGCCACCTGGTTAGGTTTGCCCACCCCCCAGATGGGATGCAGGCCTGGGGGGGCCTGGGCATCACCCACCCCAGCGGCCTGCAGCCAGGGCTGAGCAGCTCGTCTGAGCATGGGCTCTGCCTTGGCCGCTTCCCTGGCGGGTTTCTCCAGAAAGCACGCCCTTACTAAGTCGGTCGTCCCTGCTCTGCTTCAACCCAGCCTAGGCCGCCCACGTGATTCTACGGGGTTTTCCAGAGTGAATTTTGACTATAACTCAGTTATCTGCGTTCACCTAACCACCACCCCAATGCCCAGCCCTCCTTCCCCATAAGAGGGCTCTGGACTCTTCTCACGCTCTGTTGTGCTGTGCTCAGACCCCTGCCTGTTGTCGACAGCCCCCCGGGGGGCGGGCGGGACTGTTTTTATGTCCTGGATGAATGGGCAGCCCCCAGAGATCCAGGAGCCACTCCAGGTCCCCACAGCCCCTCACCTGGTGCCTGATCCCTGGCAGCATCTGGTAAACTCTGTCACCTTGAGTCACTCACGCTGGACCGAACCCCCACATGGCTGCTCCTCTGCCTCCCAGGCCCCCGGAAACTGCAAAGACTCGCTCGACCCCGTGAATAATCAGAACTGACAACAGAAGTGTTAGGAGGATGGACGGTCCTCGAATCGGCTAATAGTGCTTCCCAGGTGCTGCTGTGACTAAGCCACTGCCCCTCGCGTGGTGGAAGCTCCCAGGCAAGCCAGCACGCTGGGGAAGAAGGGGCCTCTTGCGGCTTCCCGGCAGCACAGAAGTTCAGCCTTTACCTCCTCTCCCATCTCCCCCGTTAGCATCTCCGTGGGGCTAACGTCCCAGGGCCTGGCTCGGAGGGACACCGAGTGGAGGAGATTGCTGGTAATAAACAGCAACCCTGAGAGGGATCCTCCTTGGCGGGTGACTGCCCTGTCTGCGGTGTTTATCTTCTTCTTTACCTCCTGCACTCCCCAGGCGGCCAAGGCAGAGCCCATGCTCAGATGAGCTGCTCAGCCCTGGCTGCAGGCCGCTGGGGTGGGTGATGCCCAGGCCCCCCCAGTCCTGCATCCCATCTGGGGCGTGGGCAAACCTAACCAGGGGGCTAAAAGGGGACCCCGGGGAATGCGGGTGGGGCTCCCCCAACATCTGCTACCGTGAGTCTATGGAGTAATGCTGATAATAGCTATCGATTAGTGAGCTCCTGCTGTATGCCAGGAAGCATCCTAGGCACTTTACACCTGTTATTATTGAATGTTGTGCTTCAAACAGCTTCCCGATGGGAGATGTGTCATTCCAAGTCCCTGGAACACGTGGCCAGCTCTCTCACCTGTCACCTCTCTGCCCGATGTCACCTTCTCAGCAAGACCTTCCCTGACGGTATTTAAAATCGCAACTCCTGGGAAGTGGGTATAGCTCAGTGGTTGAGTGCCTGCTTCCCATGTACGAGGTCTGGGGTTCAATCCCTGGTGCCTCCTAAAAAAAAAAAATTGCAACTCCTTCCCCACACCCTTCATTCTTATCCGCCCTATATATTTTATTTGTTTGCTGTCTTTTATTTTCGGCTGTGTCCCCAGGACTTAGAATGGGACGCCTGGGACATAACCAGTGCCTGATAAATATTCTATTGGTTTAAAGAATGAATGGTTTAAATCATTAATGGCCATGTTATATATTAAAGAAAACAGGCTCAGCAAGGATAAATGATTAACCCAAGACCCTACAGAGAGGTGAGTCGAGGCCACCAAATCTGGCTGGCTCGGTAGCCGTGTTCTTGGCATCCCGTTTGTTGAAAGGGTGTTCCCAGCACCTCCTGTGAGCCTGCCCTGAGCCAGGCACGGGAGGGGTGAACTGCGGCTCTGCCCCCAAGGAACTCACCTTCCAGATAGCCATGGAAGACTCGTGGGAGGAGGAGCCCTTATGCATGGGGGATGCCCTCTGTCCTGGGTTAGGCGTGTGTCTGTCTGCCGCCTCCTGCTGGACAGTGAGGCCGCCGTCTCTGATGGTCTGGTCTTGCCCTCGTGGTGAAAGCACGCTTGTCGATGGACTGAATCAGAGAGGCACGCCGCGGTGCGTCACAGGTGAACCTGATCCGGAGCCAAACCCTAGCTCTTCCCGCTCTCAATCGATGGGTCCCTGAAGCACGTGTTCTTAGCTGCCCTCCCCCCCCGTGGACTTAAAAACAGTCGTCAGTGTCTGCAGACAGTGTACAGCGCAGGAAAGAATCCTACTCCTTCTGCTGTCAGATAAATTTAAAAGATCAAAATAATGTGGTTTAGCAATTTGTTCGCTTGATGCCTAGCCTTCCAGAGCTCAGAAATTTGACTCCCTCAAATTGGGAAAAAAAAAAGTAGCTGTTGCCTTATGAAAAGCAGTGTGGGGGAGTGTCTCATCTGAGCTTCAGCAGGAGCCCTCTGTGCAGGCTCTATTCCCCATCCCTGAGAGAAACAGACAAGAGGACACGGCTTGGCAGGGGCCGGCGAGAGTGCAGCCGTGCTAACAGGCTCCAGACTGACAGCTGCACTGCTGCTAGGGACGCCAAGCAGTGTCCAAGGCCCGCCGTTTGCTGGGTCTGTGCCAAGCTCGTGAATTGCGTTTAAGGTTTAATCATCTGAGTAACCCACCAAATGGAAGCCCTTTGTCTTCGTGTGCCAGCACTGCTATGACAAAGAGCACGGGCCAGTGGCTTCGACAACAGGAATTCGGGGTCTCACGGCTTTGGAGGCTGGAAGTCCAACACCAAGGAGTCGCAGGCCATGCTTTCTCCCGGACTCTGTAGCGTTTCAGCGGTGGCTTGCTGGCGGTCCATAACTCAATCTCTGACTCCGCCGTGCGGCCGTCTCTCTCTCCCTGTCTTCTTGGGTCCAAAGTTCCCCTGCTCATAAGGACTGCGGTCAGAGTAGATTAAGGCCTGTGATCATAGTAGATTAAGCCCTGCAATCATAGTAGATTAAGGCCTGTGATCATAGTAGATTAAGGCCTGTGTTCACAGTAGACTAAGGCCCAGCCTGATTCCATTTGGTCTTGTCTTAACTAATAACATCTTAGAAAGTCCTTTTTACAAATGGGTTCACCCCCACAGGACCGGGGCTTAGGCTTTGAGCACGTCTTGGTGGGGGAATGGTCCCGTCCACAGCACTGTCACCATCAGCGTTTCGCAGGTGAGGAAACAAGAAGTTATATAGTTTACCCAAGGTCACCCTAACAAAGTGCCACAAACAGGGGGCTGAAAGCAGCAGGAATGGCTGCCTCACAGTTCTGGGCCGCAAGCCTGCAGGCTAGGGCTTCTAGCCCCTGGCTGACCAGCAATCCTTGGGCCTCAGTGTGGCCGCTGGTCCGGGAATCAGGGTGACGTTTCACTCCCGTTCCTGGCTCAGGGGAAAGGGGGTCCCTTGGAACCCCACGGTCCGCGTTCCCATTCATTCGTCTTCAACAATAACATTCCTTTCTCTTCCCGATTACAAAAACAATACCTGCTCACTGCAGAAAATGGAGAAAAACAGGCAAGCCCCCAAAAGAAAATCAGACTCACCCCGTAGCCTCCACATTCAGGCAGATCCACAGGCCATTTAAAGTGCGACACTTCGCACTCTCTGGGATTGTTTCAAAGCTGGCGTTTCTTACAGGAAGTCTGAATTGAGTCAGCTGTGTATCTGTTTTTTAAGGCCTTTTTAAAGAAATCATTAGTAGTTTGCTAAATCATTTTAAAGGAAAATGATGGTATTTGCAAGCTACCTCTAGCCAAATGCTTAGCCCTGCAACAGTTTGGTTGGGAAAATGAGATGCGTTTTCCTACAGAAACCTAAGAATGTACATTTTAAAACGTTGAAAACATAAGCAGTGAAGGAAACATTTAAAAGTAAATAATATAGGGAGGCGGCTGTGGCTCAATCAGTAGGGCTCCCGTTTACCATATGGGAGGCCCCGGGTTTGGTTCCCGGGGCCTCCTGGTGAAGGCAAGCCCGCCCGCACGGCGTGGTTAGCTGACCCAGCGAGCACAAGCAGCAAGGGGGGGATAAATGAATAAATAAATAAAATCTTAAAAAAAAAAGTAAATAATATAAACACTGGTGCTATCCCCCCTTTGAGGGAAAATATTTAGATAAAGATATTCCCAGATCCTGTATTAAAAAACAAATTTAAATCCATCAACAGATGAATGGATAAACAAAATGCAGTACTAACCCGCAGTGCAATATTATTTGGCTGTTAAAAATGAATGATGTTCTGAGATCTGCTGCCCCACGGATGGACCTTGGGAACATTATGCTGAGTGAAATAATCAAGGCACACAAGGAAAAATGCTGTATGATTACATTTCTATGAACTGTTGAGAAATAGAGCACATTTGTAGTGGCAGAAAGTAGATGTCAGGCTCTCAGGGACTGGGGAGGAGGGAGAGGGGTTGTTGGCTTGGTGGGTATAGAGGGTTTGGAAATTTTGGAAATTTTTAAATAAAGTTCAAGGGAAGGAAAAATTGGCAAAACTCTATATTCATCACATGCATTACTCTTCGTATGAGGCCAGAATGTCCCTCAGTGGTCAGGTGTGTCAGCCCTGAGCTGGCTGCGCAGGAAGGAAGGCGTCTACGATCAGGGAGAGCCACTGGATGCCAGCCCTGCCCGAGCGTGAGCTCACACTGAGTTACACACACACACTCGGGCGGGACACCTCTCTGTGCCTGCCTGGTGGATGGCCAGCCCCTGGGCGGGGGAGAGGGAAGTTGGCGGGGGGTGTCTTGAAAGCATCCCCTTCCCATGGGATCGCAGCCCCCTTTCTCCTTTCTTCTTTCTCAGTGGAATCCTGGATTCCCAGAATTCTTGCTTAAATCAGTAATTTGCAAACAGAGAGACCTGGATCCTTGTCTGGGCATTGTAAACCAGGGAGTGGGGGAGAGCTGGGGGAGGAGGCAGGGGGCCATGTCCGCCTTTGTCTTCCTGAGAGGCAGCTTTGTGAAATGGTTAGGAGCATGGACACTGTAAACCGGCTTCCTGAGGTCACACCTGGCTGCCAGGTGAACACATATGTGCAAGATCTGTATCTGTCTGCCTCACTGTAAATAGGGACAATGCTTCAGACTGGGCTCCCTGGAATCAGTCTCTGAGATGGAGCGTTGCTTATGGAAGTTTGGTGGTGAGTGCACTCAGGAAGTAAGTACACCTGGAAGGAAGAGCACCTGGAAAACAGCACATCTGGAATGAAGTACACCTGAAAGAAGGTGCATCTGAAAGGAAGTGTACCTAAAGAAGGTGCACCTGGAAGGAAGTACACCCAGAAGTAAGTCCAGCTGGAGGGAACTGCACCTGGAAGGAAGTGAGGGCGGCAGGATTGGGCACAGCACCAAGTTGACCTGCATTATGCTTGCACCTGAGCCCTGGGACCTCTGGAGTTGTCCCAGGTGAGGCACGGGGGCTGGGCCTTTCACCCTCTCACCAGCGGGGCCCTGGCCCTGGGCTGGGCCTGGGGGGTGGGGTATCCTGGACAAGGCGGTTCCCCGGGGGCAGAGGGTAATTCCTGGGAGGGCATGGGGGCCAGTCTTCCCAGCAGCTGCGGGGCGGTACTTCAGCCCTGACGTGGGCAACCGGGCACAGCCCCAGCGTATCCCTACAGACAGCAACGGGTAGGGGTGGAGGAGGTTCCACGCCTAAAGTGCCTAGGCCAGAGTGAGTGCTCAGTGTGAAGACGGTGGCTGGCGCCTGCACACACGCCTCTGAGGCCCTCAGACTCTCCTCCAAGGAAGTTTCCAGGAGATGCTGGGCTGTGGGCAGGTTCTTGCCATCATTGGTAAATTCACACCAGCAAGCCTACCTGCGCTCACGTGCACACACACACACACACACACACACCTGAATGTGCGGCTTAGGGACAGCTGTGTACGTAGCTTTTTATCAGTCTGAGCCAGAGGTTTGCAATTTGTTTCGCAAAAGAGATTTTACATATAAATCTTAGTTTGCCCGGGGCTGCCGTAACAAAGTGCCTTACACAACAGGATTTTATGTCTCGCAGTTTGGGAGGCGGAAGTCCGACGTGCTCGCTGCGCCCCGTGTGCAGACCCTGCCCGTCCCTTCCTGCCGTGTCCAAGGCTCCTCTGCCGTGGGCCTCCAGGCCAGCCGGAGGAAAGGCTGCCCCGGTGCCGTTTGCCCTTAATTAATCACCTCTTTAAAGATCTGCTATGACAGACGGGTAAAGCCCACAGGACTGGGGTCTGGGCTGTGTGGGGGGCATGACTCAGGCCAACCCAGAGCCCGCTGTCATCGTCTCCCATTCGACATTACAATTTTTTTTTCACATTTGCTTTGAACGTCCTTGGAAGACTTTTTAACCTTTCCTTTTTTATTGAAAATTAGCAAGCAACTTTGTGAAGCAAAGCCGTTCGCGGGACCTTGGGTCGCCAGCCCTGAGGTCAGCAGGCTCTGGCCAGGCCTCAGGGAAGGGCCGAGGGTCATGGCGGTGGCAGCGTCTCCCCCAGTGGCTCCTCGGAGGTGCACGAGGGGAGGGTCTTAATTTTAAGAGTTGTGCCTTTATTTTAATGTGCCCCATAAAAATATAACTGGCGTTTAAGGTGGTGAGATAAGGTTCCTTTTCCAGGTTTTTCTTTTTAGAGGCAGACATTTAGTAAAGAAAAGCAGAGATGGTCACGGGGGTGCTGCAAAGATCACGAAGGTGGCCCACGAGTGCCTGAGGTTTGGGGAGCAGTGCCCTCCTGATGGCTTTATCCATACCCTGAACTGAATCAGAAAAGAGCGGACAAGCCGACCAGAGAGTGGCCCCCGACCACCCGAGCTCCGGCTTCCTTGGCCCCCTGTGTGGTTACCAAAGCGGCAAACTATGCACTTTTCCACACGGTGTTTTGTGGTGGGGTTCGTGAATAGTCTTTTGGTTTGATGCCTCTTCATCTCCTTCCTTGTGTTTTAGAAACTGAAAAATGGCTTTAGGGCATGGGGTAGGTGTCTATTAAATGGTGACGCTGCCGTGGTGGCCACCGGAACCCCAGCAGAAGTTTGGAAATCCTTGCCTCGGAAACTCCTTTGCAATCATCTTGACCCCAAGTCGCTGGTCAGCTTTGGGGTCTTTCCGAGATTCATCTCTCTGCTATCAGTTGCTCGCACACCATCTGGTCTATATTTGAGTCTCAACTGATGGTAAATGAACAAACACATCAGAGATATTTTTGTCACCACCCCTGCCACCCACCTGTTCAACTTCTCCTCCAGGGCTTTATACCTAGCAGATGGGAAAGACTGGCTGGCTGGCTGGCTGGGTGGCTGGGTGGAGGGGAGGGGTGAGTGAGTAGAGAGTTGGGTGGCCGAGTGGATGGGAGCATGGATGGATGGATGGATGGGGAGAGGCTGGGTGGTGGATGGGCAGGCGTAGATGAATGAATGGGTGAGCTGGTGGGTGACTGAGGGAGGGGGGGGAGTGGACAGCAGGCCTAGGAGAGGTAATTGCAGTTCCTGTATGTCCTCTTCGTTTTAATCAAAGCACGTTTTTGAGAAGCCCTCAGAGGCGATCGCCCTGTTCAAGTCCTGACCTCTAGAAACTGTGGCCTCATTCTCTGACGTGAAGCGTCATCTTGTCATCTGACTCGTGCCTTTCTTCTTCACTCACACTTCACCCTTTCAGAGATCCGGGTGCCATTAAAATCTGTCCTCTACCCCGTTCCTCTTTGAGGGTGTTCCTTGCTAGGGCATTCCACTGAAATGCATCACACCAATCTGTGTGGGTGCCGGCCTGGATGCCGAGGCCTGTTATTAGCACATTTAGCCCGGAGATGTTTCGGAATTGTCGGTTCTGGTGTTCACAGGATTATATTTTCTAACCTCGTCACACGTCCTCTATGACAGCCTTGGTTACCGTGATGCACTAGTTTTCTTCCTGTGAGAGATGTTCCAGTTGCAGAAATGATTCTGAAAGCATTTAAGCAAAAGGCCGGGCAAAACTGAAGTGGTGCTGTGCACGTGGGCGCATTTAGCAGGCGCCGGGAGGGGCGGCATGGTGTGGCAGAAGGAGCACTGGGCGTGGAGTTCGCATGCCTAGGTGTGCGCCAACCCCAAGTCTTAGCAGCTGGAGGCCTCAGGGAGGTGCCTCATCCTCGCTTTCTCTTCTGCACATGGGTTGCTCAGGAGATGAAATAAGGAAGGTGCATTGTGAACTGTTAAGTCTATAGAACAGTGAGGGATCCATGGTGGAAGCAGAAAGAAAGCCGTACGTTATTTTATTTTCACTTAAACAACAGGAGAAACCAGGTTAACTAGATGTCCAAGAACCACTGAAATGCCTTTCTGGGCCGTGGCATTTTTATTATCAGAGACGAGACCACAGCATATAAACCTGAACCAACTGCATTCATTTTTTCTACAAACACCTATTGCTACCTAGAGTGGGAGAGGCATGGGTGGGGGGATGCTGGAGATAAGGTGTTGAGCAGGGCGGATGCGTTCCCTGGGCCCAGGAGAAAACAGATAATCACCTGAATGACTATTTGAATATAAATTGTGGGAAGTGCCCTGAAAGAACCATCTGGGGTACACTGAGAGACTATATAACATGGAGAAAATAGAACATCTGATCCCACCTAGGCTGAGATCAGAAAAGGCTTCCCTGAGAAGTGACTTTGAGTGGAGATTGAAGAACAAATAGGTGCTAAATTGGCCGAGAGGGTGGACGGATATTCCTGGCAAAAGGAAGAGCAGGTGCAAAGGCCCTGGGGTGAGAGGAAGCAAAAGAAAGCCCGTGTGGCTGGAACGGCAAGCCTGGAGGGGTTGGCCGAGGCCAGATCATGCCACATTTGTTATCTGAAGGCCAGCGGGACCCCATGGAAAGGTGTCTAGCAAGGGAGTGACGCCATGGCTGTTTTAAGAAGCTTCCCCTGACTGCAGTGGGGAGAACAGGTAAAGGGGTGCAGATAAGAGCAGCTGCAGGGGTGCTGGTTCCAGCCATGGCAGTGAGGGTGGGGAGAAAGAGAAGCAGTGGATTCAAGACCCAGGTCAGAAGAAAATTCAGTAAGGTTTGGTTTTTGATCAATTACGACAGAAGAGAGGGGCTGGCCCAGGATGTACATCTAATTGCAGTTACTGTTTTGCTGTTGTTGTTTTATAATATTTTTTAAAAAGATACTTAGATTTCATAAATGTTACACAAAAAATATAGGGATTCCCATATGCCCCACTCCCCACACCCTCCCACATGAACATCCTTCATTAGTGTGGCACATTCATTGCAATTGATAAATGAAGTTACTTCTTGTTTTCAACTTAGTGGGGCTCAAGTTACCTGCACTGTGAGCATGATGGCAGGAAATGGAATAAATGCACCTAGGGACCCTATGGTGTTTTGTAGAGTTTAAGCATCTGAACGTTTGCCTGGTGGCCCAGGGAACCCAGCGAGTGCCATCGCCCTTCCTAGCCCCACCCACGCAGAGGCAGCACCGTGGTCCAGACAGAAGTTAGCTAAATGATTGCTAAGACCAGCTCATACACCGCATGGGGCCCAGATGCGAGCAGAGCCTTGCCCCTCGGGCATTCGCCTTCGGTGGGGAGGCAGGCGCGGGCGTAAGTGGCCAGAACGCACTCTGGTCACTGGCTACCAGCGAGGTGGCACGGACGTTAGGAAACCTCCCCGGTGTGTCTCTTTAGGCTTTCCTCTCTGACCCTGGAGGCGTATCAGTGTCTCGCAAATGGTCCTGAGTGACATCCGGTGCCCACCAGCCCCTTGTGGAGACCCCTTGCCACTGTAGTGGCTGAGCCTTGTTCCCCGACGCCCCAAAGCACATGGGGCGGTGTCCTGGGAGAGGAAGGCCACACGGCCCCTTGCCACGTCACCGAGGTCAGCTGGGCCCGGTGGTGGGCTGCAGCCGGCACGTGCCACTCACGAGAGCCGACTGTGCTCGTCTCTGCCTGGATCCCTGTCCACAGATGCCACGTTAGAAGTTGGAAATCAGCCACGGTGGGAGTATTTATACCACGGAAGTCAGCAGATGCTACACGACGGGGCCTCCTCCCTGTCCCCCAGAGAGCCTGTTGTTGAACATTTGCCAGCACACCAGGATGGGGGCCAAACTCCGCTGCTGGTGCCCGGACCCCCTTTTGCGTCCACCTCACCCTTTTCTCCACAGAGGTCAGACCTAGTCCCTGGTGTCAGGCTGGGGACAGTCACCACATTGTCCCCTCGACCCCCACCCCCCACATAAACTCAGGTAGCAGCACATTAGAGGACCGTGTCGCCTGGGGGGCCGCAGGCCCGTCCGGGGCGGAGGCTCTCGGTGCCGCCTTGGGCCCAGCTGAGGCCCTGTTACTGCTAAGCTGTGAGTTCCAGGGTACCACTGGGAATACTTTTTCTCCCTTTAATTTTTTTTTCAAGGAGGTACCAGGGAATGAACCCAGGACCTTGTACATACATGGGAAGCAGGTGCTCAAACCACTAAGCTACACCCACTCCCCTGAATTTTTTATTTTGAAATAATTTCAAACCTTCAGGGCAATTGCAAAAACAATACAAGCCTATACAGAAAACTTCAACATACCCGCCCCCAGATACCCAGGTCCACCCGTTTTAACTTTTTGCCACCTTTGCCGCATCATTATCTCCATCTCTCCCCCACACACACACCCCCCATTTTCTGAACATTGGAGAGCAGGTTGATGCATCAGGCTCCTTGGACACAACAGCTCCATGTGCATCCCTAAGAACAAGGCAATTCACTTAGGTACCTTAAGTGCAGTTAGCGAGTTCAGGAAACTCAACATTGACGCAAAGCTGGCAGTCCCTAGTGCACCTTTTCACATGTGCCAACGGTGTCCTTTTGAGCCCTTTCTCCTCCATGATTAAATCCACCCAGGATCATATACTGCATGTGCTCGTCATTGTCTCTTTAGCTGCCTTTTGTATGTAAATTGTGGACACATACATACAGCACTGGCTTTCCCATCTCAGCCAGCCATTCCGTGAGATTCATCCCATTCGGTGTGGAGCCACCGTCACCACCCCTTACCAGGACTTTCCCATCACCAGGACTGGGTCTGCTTTTGAGAGACATCAAGAAGGAAACTTTCAAGGTTCTGGGGGTCAGAACAGAGAGAATACATCCTGCTAGAGAATGGGAGGGGGTGTCCATTCCCCCAGGGACTGGCTCATTCGTGCTGAGAAGCAGAAGGGAAGAAGCAGCATCCTGGACACCTCTACACTGCCCGGTGCAGTCACACCTAGCCCCACGGAGCCCATGAACAGGTCTGTAAGCCTAAATACACGCTGCATCGCAAAGATGTAGTACCCAAAAAAAAGTAAAATATCTCATAAATTTCATGTTGATTATAGATGACATTTTATAATATAATTGAAATATCATTTTGGATATATTGGGTTAAATAAAATTCATTGTCAAAGTTAATCTCACCTGTTTTGTTTGGCTGCCGATGGATTTAAAGGCTTTATGTGGCACTCTGTTTCTGTCGGATGGCGAGGTCTGAACTTTTAAGAGCTCCCAGGCCGGTGGCTACAACTTCCAGGCTAGAGCGTTGGACTGGGCCGCAAAGGACAGGGTTTGGGAAATCACAGGTGGTGGGGACAGGGCGGAGAAGGTTTTTCAGGAAGAAAGGTGCGGAGCTGTCCGTTGTCCTGTAGCAGGGCTATGACATGCCCCTTGACCTGAAAAACCAAAGTGCTTCTAGTAGGTTTTCATCAAGAAACAATTGTGCCATGGAAAAAGGCCTAATCAGTGCCAGTGGCACCTGTTGGAATGGTGGCGGGCAGAGGAAACTGGAAGGAGCCTCAAATGCCCAGAGGTTGGGGTCAGTTTGATCAATTTCGGGACAGCCTTACAGTGGAATTGTTTGCAGCTGTTACAAATAATCGTAATAGGACAATATCTACAAGCATGGAAAGCTGCTCCCAATACGTTCAGTGAAAAAAAAGAAACAGGTTACAAAACATTTGTAGGGCAAGTCCCCCACTTTTAATAGAAAATGAAAAGTACGTAAAGGCTGGAAGAAGGTACTGCAGAATGTTAGCAGTGATTTTTGGCGAGTGGAATGTCCTCTCTCTGCTTCTTTGTCCCTTCCAGATTTCCTGTGATGAATATTTATTAATTTAGGTCTAAGTTGTAAAAGAAAAGGAAAACAAAACATTTTTATTTCAAAAGAGCTGGACTTTAATCCAGTCTCAGCCCTTACCAGTCAAGGGACTTTAGCTATTAAGCCTCAGACTCAGTTTCCCCATCTGTGCAATGGGACTATCACTACTTGCTTCAGAGGGTTGTTGTGAGGATTAACTGTCCCGTCCCTGGCGCAGGTCCTGTGGGCTCTCGGCGAAGGTTACCGCACTTCCCTTTCTGCCCCATTCGATCTTCGATGGCACTGATTCTCGCTTACAAAGGGGCAGGGAAGGGGGACTCTGAGTGAGCGCCACGTGGACCCTGAGCTTGCCCCGTGCCACGTGGGCCTCAGTTTTGAGGCTGGAGAAACCGATGCCAAAGGTTCCTCTATCCTCAGCGCCAAAACCCGTTAGCTGAGGCTGTGGTAGGTAGTGCAGTCTCGGAAACGTAGAAAAAGGCCACATCTCAGCAGCACGGGGGTGGGGGGGGTGGGCCCGCTTGAAGATTCTTGAGGCTTGAGGCCGTAGGATGTGTGAGAGCCACAGCTGCTTTGCTTGATCAGCTCTAGGCTGCAACTAGTAGACTCTGTAAATGTGTGAAGACGGCAGGAATTGTGTGAATGTGTGTGCACATGCAACACACGTGCGTGAGTACACACAAACACACACAAGCCTCGAGTACGCACACATACAGGCTCAAGTACACACAAACATGCATGCATGAGTACACATAGACACATATGCTGAATTACACATAAACACACTTGTGCACGAGTAAACACCCACATACATGAATACACACGCACACAAACATGAGTACATACGTGCACATACACATGCACATGCACCTATTTCCAGGCCCGTGGTATGTGATAAAACAGCAACCCAGTTCCTCTCTCGAGTTTCCCTCAGGGTCTTAGCCAGCCACCTGCAGGGCCGGATTAATCCGCAGGAACACAGCCAATTCCCCTTCGGTAGCGTGGCAGGGCCACTGCAGCGTGGTGGGCTCTGCCGTGCTCTCCGCCATGCACGGCAAATGTTCCCCGTCCACCCTCAGACCTGGTGATCCCGTGAAGTAGCTTGTGACTTACTTCCCTTGAAGTAGCGGCCTCGGCCCTCCACGTCTATTGGCCTGCGCCGCTGGACGCTGTCTGGGGAATGGACGCTCCGTGAACAGAGTATGCCGAGGTCCCAAGCTCCAGCGTCACGGGCACGTCCTGCCTCGCCCACCCTCCTGGGGCTGGATTTGGCGCTGACCACTGACCCACACTCACGCCTCCCGCCCCCACCTCTCCGGGGGCAGGCAGGGGGTCTGTGAAGGCTGCCCATGCCGGGCCCCTGGCTAGGGCCGAGCCCTGCGGGGTGGAGGATGCCACCTGCTGTGGTCAGAGAGGGGCTTCTCAGGTCTCTCAGGCCCCTCCAGAGTGGCGAGAAAGAAAAGGGTTTCCAGGTTGGGGACCAACATTTACCAAATCCCCGGTCTCAGGATGAACAGTGTCCCCAAAGAGAAATGTCTGAGTGCTACTGTGAATGTCACTCCATTTGGAAATTGGTCTTTGCAGATAGACTCACCAATCTCGAGATAAGACCACCCCGAATCCAATGAGGGCATCCCTAGAAGAGGCAGAAAAGGACCCAGAGACACAGGGGAGGCGGCCGGGTGCAGACTGGGGTGATGCGGACACAAGCCCAGGAGCACAGGAGCTGCTGCCAGGAGGACGGCTGCCCCCAGAGCCCCAGGGGGAGTGCAGCCCTGCCCACCTGGATGTCAGACTTCCAGCCTCCAGGCCTGTTATTTTAAGCCGTTTTGGGTGCTCTGGCAGCCCAGGAACCCAGGACACCCCTGAAGGACCAAAGGGGAAGTGGGTGCTGAGAAAGACAAATAAATGCCCCCTATAAAATGCTTTGATGGCTGCCAGCCAAGCACAGATCCGCGGTAGCAGGAACTGTGGCCCTTGGATTCACCAGCTCGCCCCCTAAGTTGAGTGGGGGTCTTGGGAGCCCCCGTGCATGGGAGCTGGGAGCTCCCTAGCCCAGGCCAGTAGTGGGAAAAGAGAAGCTGTCTTACCGGAGGCTGTCTCCCCAGCTTCTCGCAGGCTCTCTCCAGCCCTGAGGACAGCTTCAGAGACGCCCCCATGCCCGTGCCTGCTCACCCCTGCCGCCTCTCAGCCTCTGGCTTCTGGTTTGTGCTGTGAGACGTGGCCTCCTGCCCTCCTCAGCCCGGGCCACCGGGTGGGGTGACCACGCCCCTTGTGAGAACTTCTTAGGACTGAATGCAAACACCTAGTTTGACTAGGTGGTGCTGCTGGCTGCCCAGAACGGCTGCTCCCACGGCCTTCTCACCAGCTGTCCCCAAGGCCTCTGTGTCCCCACATTCTCACCAGCACCTGACATTCTCTCTATTTCTCATCTTTGCCATTTAATAGGTTTCGAGTGGGATCACATTGTTTTAATTTGCATTTCTCTCATTTCTAACGATATCGAGCATCTTTTCGTGTGCCTATTAGCTTCCGGGGCTTCTCTTTTGTCCATAACTTGTTCCTATGCTTTGTCCATTTTTCGGATGGGGTTGCCGCTGTCTGCTGCTGCTGTTTCAGAGGCCCACGTGCCACCTGGGTACCAGTCCAGACCTCACAAAAACCCTCTTCCACTCTTGTCCATCTGTTGACTTTGCACGAGGTGTTCTTTGTCCAACAGAAATGCTCGATTCTGATCTAATCAAATTCATTCGTTTTTTGCCTCATGGTTTACACTTTTTGAAGTTTTATATACGAAGCTCTTCTTTGCCCTTGACTTTCAAAAATATTCTCCTACATTTCTTCTGTTAACTTTATCATTCACATTTAGACCTTTGCTCGATCTAGAAGCCAATCTTGTATGTGGAGCTAGGCAAGGATTGAGTTTTATTTTCCCATCGTAGAGTCGGCCAGTTTTCCCCATGTCATTAACTAAACAATCAAACACCCCATTGATTTGCAGTGCCATTTTTTGGTAAATTAACTAGCCTTCCATATATGGGTTTATCACTTAACCCTTTATTCCAGAGGTTTCCAAAAGTTCTAAGTTCACAGCACCCTTACTGTCTCAGTAATTTTCTTCATGGCACCCCCAGGACCAAAGAAATACTAGCAGTTTCATTTATTAAGTAGTTAGTTCCAAACAACTAAATAAATATTTAAGCTCTAACAACTTAGTAGCCATTTGAAAAAAGATGTGCAAAAATCGAGAGAGAAAATTTTATTTCATTCTTGAATAACTACAGTTACTTACTAATGGGCCGCATGAGCCGGCTGGGAACAGGACAACTTCTCCATCCATAGAATCAGATTGACAAGGCCACCCTCTTTTCCTCTTCCACTTTGCTTTCTGCATATACTTGCTTTTTATCACAGCAATGACCGAAAACCTGGCTTCACAAAGTTGTATCATCAAAAGCAATGTAGTGCAATCTAATATTGAAACTGTGAACCACTTCAAGCTAATAGCTCACACGGCATCTGGTAGAAATCGAATATCACTGTTTCCCTTGAAAATTTAAAATATGCCGCAGTACCCCTGAGGGTACCACCGTGGTACCCGGGGGCACCTTGGAACCCAGTTTGGGAACCATGATTCTGGTCTCTTCTACTGGTTTACATGGCTGTTCTTGAACCAGAGCTATCTGTTTCTATTAGGATGGCTTTCTGGTATGTCCTAACATCTGGCAAAGGCAGCCATCTCTTGTGATTCTTTTGTGGTGTGACTTCTCTTTGGGCCTTTCTTGACCTGCCCCCTGCTTATCTCTCTAGCGTCCTCTCCCTTCACTCTCCCTCTTCTGTGATTCCCCCAGACACCTGGGGCTAGGTCCACTTCCTCCAGCATGCCATGCTTTGTTCCCTGCAGGCTTTTGCATATGCTGGTCCCTCTTCCTGATTCCCTCTCTCCCTCCCCAGCCTCTACTTCTGCAGGGCTGACTCCTATAGGGCCTCCCGGCCTCAGTTTAGACACCGTCTCCCCCCACCCCCCAGCGCCCAGGCCCTCCACCAGCCAGAGCCTGCAGGCCTGTGTTACCTGACCTTGAGTCTGTCCCTCCAGTGCCTGGCCTGGCCCCTGACACGCAGCAGGTGTGGGCCCCGCAACCTTGTAGGAACCCAGGGTTTTGTGCTTCTAGAGCACCCCAACTCTCTTGGCTCCCCACTTTGGCCTGGGAAGCAGGGACACCCACAGCCACGAGAGCAAATGAGAGAGAGTCAGACGAGGCAAGGTGAGGGCCAGGCCCCACATGGGCTCAGAGTGGTCTCCCGGCCAGACAGGGGAGCCAAGGGGGCTTCGAGGCTGGCTGGAGCCCAGGGAAGATCCCTGCATCCAGGGGGCCAAGGAGAGCGGGCAGGGGAGCTGGGATGACCATGCAGCAGCCATGTGGCCTCCGTCCTCCAGGGACCAGAGCCCAAGAGCCCTTCTTGCCTTCCCTCCTGTCCACCCCACCCCCACCCTGCCGTCCCGGTCCCAGACTTTCTGAGCCAGGAGCTTCTCCAAGATCTGGAATGCCTCTTGTCCAGCCCCAGCTTCCATATGTACCCTGAGGTCAGCCACTGGGAAGGCTTCTCCGGAAGCTCCATCCCTCAGCTCAGGGATGCCCACCGCCCACCTCAAGACTTCCTCAAGTTGCCAGGAGGGGGCTCACGCTCACAGCCCTGCATCTGCTGAGTCCCTGCAGGATTTGGACCTCCCCGTGATCCCTCACGGTTTTCCTTGGGCTGGGCCTCGTGGCTCCATGCTGGAAATGCAGCCCCTTCCTCCATTTCTATATCCACACACAGAAAAACTCTCCCCTTTTACAAGGACACGTGGGGGGGTTTCGGTGAGGATTTGGGGACGGGCGGGAGAGGTTTGTATACAACGTGCTGGCATCGGGTGGACGTTAGTGCCCTGACTGAGTGCATCCTCAGCCCCTGCACTGCCTTCAGGGTCCACTTGTCAGGTGGCCTCCCCCCGCACCTCCTCGTCTCAGGAGACCAGCTCTGTCCTACTTCCTCTGCCCAGGCTGCACCCTGAGGTACCCAGGAGGCTGCCCAAGGCTCTTTCCTACACCGAGATGCTTCCCTCAGGGCCCGGCTTTCGGATCATATAAACTCTATCTTGTCACACACCTTTGCAGAGACCACAGCTAATGTGACTGGGGACCCCAGACCCGCACCCAGGCATCCTGAGAGCCCCTTGCCCCGGGCACCACCCCAGCCTGCCCATTTTCCTTCCCCTTTCTCTGGTCTTTGCCTTCCTCACTTTCTGCCTCAACTGCCTCCTGCAGCCCAAGACCCCTCTCCTCAGCCCCGATGGCCCCAGCTGTCTGATTTGAGCCCAGCCCCACACCCCAGGCCAAGCCACAGCCCACCAGCCTTACAGAGAAGATTCCAGCAGATTGCAAACTGCATGCCTCCAACTTTCAGGTCCGCTGGTCAGCAATTTCACTTTCCTAGAGACTGAGTTATCTAACAAAAATAGAATGTACAGTAAAGCAAAAATTAAGGACTTCTAGTTGTGGGGCTGCTTGCATCTGCAAATGATCCGGAAAGAAGGGGTGGGGGCAACAAGCCTGGGAGGAGGGCTCGTGATGGCTAACAGAGCCCTTTGGCTTGGCCACCCAGCCGGGAGCCTGGGAAAGACCCCGCTCCCCGGGCTGGCCAGCTTCCCTCTGTGAGCTGTGCAGGGAGGAGAGGCCCACACAGCGGGGGCCTCCTCCACTTCTCTCCTTCCTCACCCCTCCCATCCTGCCATCTCTAAACCTGTCAGTTCTGCCTCCTTTCCACCTTTTGAGCCAAAGACCTTTCTCCATCTGTGTCCCCCTCAGGGCTCACCTTTTCACTTGGGGGGAGTAATTTTTGTAGTATGTGAACACACTGTCTATCTAATTTTGTCCTGCCTTTTTGACTTACATTCCTGTATTATTAGTTAGGACAAGTAACACCAGCTGCTATAACAAACATATCTCAGAATCTTGGTGGATTGACAGAATTTAAATGTATTTCTCTCACAGAACCCAGCGTGGTTGTTTCGGGTTGGGGACAGCCTGTCCATGTAAACCCTGGCTCCTACTGTCTCCTGTTTTCACGGTTCTGAGACAGCCTGTGCTTCCGGGCAGCAGGTGGGGGAGTGAGGGAGCAGGAAAGACCCTTGGTCCCCTGTAACCTGTTGGGGAGAGCCCTTCCTGGCCACTCCTAGCTTCTGGTGGTTGCCGGCACAATCCTTGACGTTCTTGGCTCGCAGCTGCAGCACGTCAGTCTCTGATTCTGCCATCGCGTGGCCTTCTCCCCTCTGTGTGTGTCCAAATCCCTACTTCTTATAGAGACCCCTATATGATCAGGGCCCCCCTGCTCCTGTTTGACCTCATCTGAACTAATCGTATCTTCAAAGACCCTTTTTCAAAATAAGGTCACATTCACGGAACCGGGGGATAGGACTTGAGCATGTCTTTTCAGGGGGACACAGTTCAACCCCAAACCAATGCCCCAGCCCCTGACTGCGCCCCAGCAGAAGGGTGGCGCTGGGGCAAGCCACGCTTCCTGTCGGGCCCCTTCTCCTAGTTCCCACACACCACCTGCTCAAGGTTCAATGGCACATCAGACTTCCCTGCAGCTTTGTGCTACCCAAAGAACTTTCAGTGCAAGAGAAAATACTTTAAATAGTATGCAAGATAAGACATCTCCCATAGCCCAAGGAGACGTGCAGAAAAAGAATAATTTTCACCTTGGCAGAGTCTGAGGGTGGCTGTGCCCACTTCTTTGGTTCTTTCTCTCTCTCTCTCGAGTCCTGCCACCCCTTTGGAAAAAGACGACACCTTCTTGAAGCCTGCAGGATGCAAATCTCTATGTCTATGGAAAGCCTGGCTAGCTGTCTCACCCCTGTGTTTTTCATTTGAGTCCAGAGCTGTCCTGGGAGGAGGGTTGGCAGCAGACTGGTCCAAGGGGGCTTGGAGCATCCGCACGGACAGCGACGTGGTCCAGCCGAGCCGACCAGAGATTTCTCTGCCTGTGTGATGCCCAGCGCAGACTTAAATCCAACAGAGGGACTCGCATGCCCAGATGTGCACACACATGCCTCCCAAAGAGAAACACCTGCCCGGAGACGGCCACAGTCAAGAGCCAGAGAAAAAAAGCCCATTCCTCCCTAAGTCACCGGGATCTGCAGTGACCCCACCGCTGAGGAGGCAGCCAGGCGGAGCCAGCTGGTTTCCTGCTTCCAGGCCCTGGGTTACCTGCAGACCTCACAGAAGCTCCAAAGCTCAAGTGTACCTGGAGTCTCAGACCCTCCACAAAGTCAACATCCCTGCCCCTGGCTAGGAAAATGAAAGAAAAGAGGGGGGAAAAAAAGTCCCAACAAGGCCTTGACCCCATTTGACCATTTGACTCATTAACTGTTGTTGGAGTGAAGTAGGCTCCCTCTTTTTTTTTTTTTTTTTTTTTTTATTGTGGGTAAAAATCAAAATTTTCACAATACATACTAACATTTGCAAAATGATATATAAATATATATGCATATATGTGCATTTGCTTACAAAAACGTTATATATATTTTAAGAGGTGCTTAGATTACCTAAAATATTACACAGAACCTGCCGGGATTCTCATGTTCCCCACCTCCCACACCTCCCACACAAACATCTCCCACAGTGTGGCCCACCACCCTCAATGGACTTACACATCCTGGGGCCTTGCCACCAACCATAGACCACAGTTCACATCGTAGACCACACTCTCTCCCACTCAGTTCTGAGTGGTGTGTGCTGATTTAAAATGGCCTACATCCGTTGCCACAACGGCACTCAGGACAACCTCCAAATCCCGAAAAAGCCCCTGTATTTCAACTGCACATCCCCTCCCTGCCCCGAAAGTGTCCAGTGGCCACTGGCTCCACCTCATTGTTATAATTTCTCCCATTGCTAGAATCACCATATGTCTACAACAGAATACCATCAAGTCCACTCTAGTCCATAGTTCTTCCCCCAATCCTGAGGGGACTGGGATGGTGATGTCCACTCCACCTCCAAGTGACAGAGGGCTTATATCCCATGGAAATGGTGGGTGGGATGATCCTGCCTGCAGATGCAGGCCCTCTCCATTCCCTAGGATGTCCATTGCCCATCATTGTCTCCTCGCCAGGTGACTTGGATGAGTAGGCTCCCTCTTTAGCAGCAAAACATTCAAGACAACGGGATTAGAGAATTCATTTTTCTAGGAGGAGGCCGCTGAATCCTACTGGCTGCTGGAATCCTCAGTGTACATTTTACCCTCCACCAATTTTTCTGGGGCTTCTGAGCTGACACCGGGTGGAATTTGCTACCTCCAGTTAACTGGAGGGCTTAGGGTAAGAATTACCTTTCCCAGGGCACCAGCTCTGGGCTTTTTTGCCTTCTAAACGTTGTCTTCTGTGATCTTCACAAGCAGCCCCCAGAAGTAGGTGATGGTCTTCCTATTTCTCAAATAGGAGAATTGACGCTTGGAAACACTCAGTAACTGTCCGCGGTCACTGATGACAGTTGCCATTTGCCCTGGTCTGGCGAATGCCAAAACCTGATTTTTTCCATGTTGCCGTGTACGTTCTGAAAACTTCTCTGCAAAGGAAAGGGCAGCCTTATCGCTGCCAGTTAAGACTGAACTGTTAGTTTGGATTGACTTTTATGCTTTCTTTGACATTAGCAACATCTCTTTCAGGAAAAAAAAACTCCTTAAGTTATCCACTTGCACATTTTACCCCCATTGTTTTATTTGGATTCCAAACCTGCTCAGTGATCATTCTCATAAACAAGCCTCGGAAGTTAGAATCCATTATCAATCAGCGTCCAGTCAAGAAAATAGAAACCACTTCAGGCATTTCAGCGGGGAATTGAATGCGGGGGATTGGTTACAGCTTTGTGGGAAGGGATGGAGGGGGAAAGGGACTGTTACCGGAAATAATATTGGCAGAAAACCGCCAAGCCCCTGGGGCAGGGAGAACAGAAAGGGAAATGGTCTCGCCCAGGGCCCCACGCAGCTCCCGAGGCTCCTGCACTGCTGCTTGTGCCGCTCCCCCCCCCCCGGGGCAGCCGGAGCCCCAATGCTGACGGTCCCGCAGGAGCCCAGAAGTGGGGCCCACACCCGCAGCTACCCGCAGCTCCTGCTGCTGCGGCAAGCAAAGCAGGAAAAAACAGCGGGACCCGCATGCATACTTTCTAACGTCCCATGAACGCTGCCCATTAGCAGAACCTAAGTGGAAACCGGCAGGCAGGTGCCTGGGAAATGCAGCTTCCAGGCTTCCAGCCTCTGGGCCACCATCCCTGTCAGAGCTCCCGCCTAGTTTGCCAGGGCTGCTGTCACAAAGCGCCACAAACTGGGTGGCTGAAAACAACAGAAATGTATTCTCCCGTGATTCTGGCAGCCAGAACCTGTGCTCCCTCTGAAACTCTGGGGGAGACCCTTTCTTGCCTCTTCCTGGCTTATGGTTTGCCGGCCATCCTTGGTGCCCCTTGGCTTGTGGCAGCATCACTCCAAATCCACCCCTCTTGGCTTTCTCCCCTGTGTCTGCGTCCAAATTTCCTCTCCTTACAAAGAAGAGGATTAGGACCCTCCCTACTCCAGTTTGGCCTCATCTTAACTCATCACATCTTCGAAGACCCGATTTCCGCATAAAATCACCCTCACGGGCCCAGGAGTTTGAACTTCAACGTGTCTTTTGGGGGGACACAATTCAACCCCTAACAGCTGTCCTCGTATCCAATCTTAGCAAGATTAGCTGGGTCTGCGGCACCCAGTCCAGTCAGCCACCTCAGGGAGGCAGCGTTGGCTTCACCGGTCAGTGCAACGGCGCCATGGTAACGCCCTCAGGAAAGAATCACGTCGCGTGTTTTCCTCAGAAGGGGGCCCCCTGGAGCTTCACGGCCTCTCTGATGCCGTCCCTCGGTCCTGCCCGTTTCCCACCCGACTGGTTTATGGAATCTGTTTCTGTCAGAACCCAGTCACCACAGGTGTGGTGGGCTCAGCTTCCTCCCACTGGTAGAAGCACCACACAGTGGCTTGTGTGGTTTTAGGAATTCAGTCACTTTGGGGCTGATGTGTCGAGAGGATGAGGCCCCCTTGGATAAGGGCCCAACAATTTACTCCTTTGCCACCTGAAACCGCGTGATGGTTGAAAATCTCTTCCCAGGGGTTGGAAAGCTTCCTGGTGCTTGAAATCTTTTATTTCTGCTCCGTGCTATTGAAAACATTTAAATAAAAATCACTACTGCCGTTGACCGTGTGCCTGTTATATATCAGGAGCTATTATATACTAGGTCCATAACTCAGGAATGTTCTGGAACTTGCCTGAGGGGGGCATTTGAACCCAAGTTTGTAATACTCTACAAAGAGATTAAGGATATGGGAGCACCTGTTGTTAGTAAAAATAGTTGTTAGTAGAATAAAAGATGACAGCACTCACTTCAAAGATGGACTAACTCGTTTTCTTTAGAAAGTAAAGGGTGATTCCTTTTTACCGTCACCCCATACTCCACTTGCCATTCCATCCAAGCTTTGAAAACCATTCCACACACATTTTAATTTAATAAAGATTCTGCACGATGTACCCACACTTTGCATCTAGAGAATTGGAGTCTTCAAAGCCTGGCAGGAGATGGGTGAATTAGTTAGATCTCCACCTTCCTCAGCTGAAAAAGATATCCTCCCTGTGGGCAATGTTTGCCTCTTTCCCACCCACCCAAAGTGGAGCATTTGCATAAAAGTGATCATCTGGGAGGCATTCTGTGCTTTTCATTCGTCCCTAGAAATCTAGAAGTAAAATCACAGCTCCTGTCTCAGTGTACATTGAAGGGTTTTCACGCTCCAGGGAATCGCTTCCCGTCACCTGGATATAGAATTTGGTGGGCGTTAGTTTGGAGCTGATAGTACACTCTTACTCGCAGCTGCCTTCGGGATTTCAAAAAGTGGCCTCAGAAGGTATTTCTCGTTCAGAGAGCAGGTAGAGTGATTCTGTGTGTTCTGAAAGCTTCAGGGCCTCCGACTTCGGGTTCCCACCTAAGGGAAGATGCTTCCTGGGGCTTTCTCCGGAGAATTGAGTGGGATGAGGAGTGTTGTTGTCTGATGGCACAAGAACACAACTGGGAGGGGAGCAGAGTCCCTTGAAGACTGTTTCTTTTCCTCGTTTCATATCAATGGGAATATAGAAAGGAAATCATTTCTGGATCAGAAGCAACATGATATGTGAAGTAGCATGGACATTAAAATCAAACTCAGAGCTGGGTCCCAGCAGCCTCACTTGATGGCTGAATGACCTTACGCAGAGTTCGAAATCGCCATCAGTCTCAGTTTCTTGGTCTGTAAAATGGGGGCCATCCCATTTAGACTTGTCCTTGCATGGCTGCAAAATGGTAGGTGGGCCATAAGTTGGTAAGAAGAGAGCACAGCCCTCCTCTTTAAATTCCCGATCAATTTAGTCAAGCATGTGGAAGCCGGTACCAGCCAGCAAGGCAGATGTGATAGATGATGCTGTCTGCAGCCCTCAGGGCCCCTAACGAGGGCCGCTCAGCTGCCTGTGACACTAGCCGGGTCTCGCCGACTCAAGAAGCTTAATTTTGTGCTGCACCATGGCCCAGTTATAATTGGGGCTGACATCACCGTTTGGGAAGAACTGACAGAAACAGTCTCCGTCCCCGATAGGAAACTATAAGCAGACCTCAGCATCCCTCTGGTCCTCAGGCCAGAGTCAGCTTCGGCAAAGCCGCACACCTTCATGGGTAGGGCGTGGGGAGCAGAGCCCAGCCAGGCCCCTGGGCGGCTTCTCTGCTCCATCCTGCCAGCACCCTGGAAAACCTTGTCCACATGATTACACAGGACATGTGGGTGTTTAATAATTAGTCACAATGATAATCATGATGCTTATCTGGGATTTAATTCACATGTTTGGGTTCCATTATTGATTTTGGGCTCCGCAAATTAACCAGATAAAGTCACAACCAATTTAAAAACAATTAGTTTGATTTTGCATCTGTGGCCCAGAGAGAGTTTATTTTTTCTCCAGTATTAATAAAAATCGCATTGTACAATGAGTGCATTTCCATTGTGGTCGGTCAGTAGTGTTTGAGCTAACAAGGCATTTCTCTCTGTTTCTGCTTGTTTTGTTTTTAGGGTCAAGTTGTGTTCCGGAATGGGGAGAGAATGGGGACCATTAAATTTACTCAGTTCCAAGGTAGGCGTTTGTGGTTCTTATTCTTTCTGCTTGATGGAGTCTGAATTCTGAGCTGCTATGTTGAGGCAATAAAATACATTAAAAGAAATGAAAGTATGATGTTTCAGATAAGGGAGAGTAGTGTCAATACAAACACTGCTTTGTGAACACACTGGTTTTAGCTTACTGAGACTATGTCTCTTACTTATATATAATATACTATATAAGTATCTATTTAACTTCTACAGAATATAGCTTATTTCTCAGCTGCATTACTTCTCAGGCCTGCCCTGTCTTCCCCCTGTGACCCTGAGAAGCTTGTCAAAGTATGGGGGTTGGGGCGTGGGCAGAGGGAGTGAGGAGAAGCCGGTTCTGAGATTCTGAGAAGCCTTGCATCGTTGTTTTTTAATCTTTTACTATAGAAACTTTCAAACGTGCTCCAAAGTTGAGAGAACAGCATATGAACCCTCATATACCAACTTCAGCCGTTAATAATTCGTCCCTCTTGTTTTATCTTTACTCCCTCCCTCCCCCTCCCCTTTTTTTTGCTGTGATATTTATGAGCAGATCCCAGATATCATCTCATTGCAATCCAAAAATACTTCAGTATGCATTTCTGCTAAATAAGAACTTGTAAAACATAGCCACAAGACTATTATTGCCCCTGAAAAATTAACGATTCCTTAATATCCTCTAATTCCCAGGCTATGTTGATTCCCCTGATCATCTCAAAAATGTCTTTGCAGATGGTGTGTTCAAGCAGAATCCCCACGAGCCCCCCACTCTTGAATTTATTGATATCTCTTTAATCTTTCTTAATCTATAATACCCCCTACGCACACTTTTTACATGCCTTTTATTTTTGCAAGAAACCGGGTCATTTGTTGGACTTTTCTGCTGCCAGAGTTGGAAAGGGCTTCAAGGAGTGTGTGAGGAGGGAACCGGAGCCTGAGAGGACCGTGGCTTGTCACCGCCCCCCGGGGCATCCGTGAGGACCAGGGATGGGATTCCTCCAGGCAGACGCCTCGGTGCCACCAGGATGGTCATTAGTGGAGATTTTACCCCAAAACATGAGACAGACCACTTGTCAGTGGTTTTCAGCTTCTAGATGTTTCTAGAAAAATCCAGAAACGAGGGCAGTGCCTGCTGTGACCACTCACTTTGAGCAGATTCCAGAGTCGTCCAGGGGAAAGCAAGAAATTATAGTGAGTTATTCAGATTCATTCAGACAGATCCCAGCAGGGCCGAGATCGATCAGGAGTGGCGCTTGCCATCCCGCTACGGCCCCGTAATGCAGTCTTGTGGATCTGCCCATCCGTCTTTACACGGCAGGAAATTGAAACGCATGTCAGCTCTCTGGCATGCACAAAAGATGTAATTTTAGGCAAACATAATTATTTTCCCATTTGTTAAGTCTTACTTCTTCGTTGGTTGAACAAAGTAAGCATCTTGGCAAAGATACTTTTTTTTTTTTTTTTGAGTGATTGCAACTAAACTTTCTTGTCACATTTTCAGTTCTCAAATTATATTCTAGGAGGATATTTTGTAAAATATTGATTGGCCGATCACAGTACAAGTGCCTGCCAATTTTATTGCCTTTTTTTTTTTTTTTCCATTTGTGAGGATTAGACACTGACTCCAGCAGCTGTGGTTTTAGGCAGATCTGGACATAGAAGGAAGGCAGCCCTGCTTCAGAGCCTGAGGTTGCGGTCCCCGACCCACCTGAGTTCAAGTCACTGACTCGCTCTAGACCATAGGGCAGGTGACTTTGCCTCTCTGAGCCCCAATGTCCTTGTCTACAAGGTGGGAATATAACCCTCCCTGCCTTCCAGGGATGTGGGAAGAACCACGCGAGATAGCGCTCACCAATACATGCAGTTCGTTTTTGCTCAGCAAGTAGTAGCAGTTATGTTATGTTCTTTGTCAAAAATGATGGCACTTTTCTGGGGCCCCTCCAGATTTCCTGCTTCCCGAGCTGAACGATGTGTAGGCCATCAGCCTGGACAGGGCCTTAGAGACTACCTCATCCCACCACTTCATGGACTAAATGGGGAAACTGAGGCCCATGGAAGGGAGGTGTCCCCCGCTTTCATGGAACGCCAGAGCTGAGCCTTTAGACACTTCAGGTACAGATCCTGCTGATCTGTCAGAGGAATGCTGCGCCATTTTAGGATGGAAACGAGCCACCAGAATGCGGGGGACACGTTCACATCAGCACAATAGTTTGTTTTCCAAATTAAAAGGGATCCAGAGGGGCTTTGTCTACCAAGATGAAGGGACGTTGAATTATTGGGTAGACTGTACAAGCTGGAAAGGCTCTTGGTTATCATCCCATTTCAAAGAGGGGAAACTGAGGCCCAGACAGGGGAAGGGAATTGCCTGAGGTAGGCCCAGACTCACTATGAGAACATATGTTCATCCCTTCCATTCTCTGGACCCATGTTTTGGGTCTGATGCTGTCTTCTGGGGCCTTCCAGGGATTTATCTACAGGGTGGGCCTAGCCCTCCCCTATCCCTTGGTTACCAACTCCTAAAGTGCCTCATGCCATTGCCCCCAGACCACTGACCTCATGCCTTTGAATCTATGCCGTTGACCTAATGCCATTGACCTCATACCATTGAGCCCATACCACTGACCTCATGCCATGAACCCCATGCCATTGGCCCCAAGCCATTGAACATTTGACCCATGTCATTGGCCCCATGCCATTGACACTATGCCATTGACGTCATGCCATTAGCTCTAACCATTGACTTGACCCCATACTATTGAACCTCATGCCAATCCCCCATGCTATTGACTGTATGCTACTGACTTCATGCTATTGACTTCATGTCCTTGCAAACGTCCTCTGAATGGGGCACCATGTTGTTTTCTGCCTCTGCCTTCATGCTCTCTCTCTCCTGTCTGTTTCTCTCTCCCTCACCTCTAGCCCTCCTCTTATTTCGAGGGACAGTGGAACAGCAGGGCTCAGGACAGAACTGACTCACACCCAGCCAGCCACACAGCCAGCCCCAGCAGTGGCAGCTGTTTCTCTAGACCCACCCCTAGGCTTACACCCTGACTGTGTCACATGCTCACCGGAGAGCTCTTGGAAGTTGGTGCATCCCACCTGCTCTCTGAAGGCCTTAAGCAGTGCTTTTTCAAATTTTCATTTGCATGAAGCTCCTGATGCCTTCTGAATCCTTCTATATGCAGTAAAGAAAGTGTTTTATAGGAGGCTCTACTAGCTCCTTTGCAAAACTAAAATTCAGATTAGCTGGAAATGGGAGACAGCCTTGGGAAGAAGACAAAAGGAAAGGCAGGAAATCAGGGTCCTTCGACACATTTTGACTCCAGGGACATGGGGTTGGTGTCCCCAGGACCTGGCACATGATAGGTCCTCAGTAACAGTTTATTGAATTAATTTGGAGGCAAAAGAGCTGTATTTGAGTCCTCACTGACACTCACCAGCAGCGTGACCCTGGGGAGTCACTTCCTCTCCCCAAGCTTCAGTTTCCTCCCCTGGAAAATGTGGGATACTACTGCCAGCCATACCTGGCTCCTGAGGCTGCCGTGAGGCATAGACGATTCGGTGCTGCATGAACTCTTAGATGCTGGGCAGCTACAGCTACATAACTAGCGTGCTGCCTGGGCTATGGCTGGCTTTTGTGAATGTTTACTGAATTGGCTAGTAAGGGTGTGGACTGGGCTGAGTCCCTAGCTTGAAATGTGTGGCTCGTGAGAATTTAAGAACAACCTCATGCCCTCGTGGTCGTCAGTGACTCCTTTCAAGGCAGCGTGTCTGGCAAATGGCAGTTAGCCTTGACAGCAGAAGCTGATTCACGACCATGGCCACTGTCGTTCCAGGCTGGAGAAGCCACCTTTTTTTTACCAACTTAGGAGTGCTCGATGAGCAGGACTGTTCCAAAATAGCAGCCATGGCTTCCACCCAGTCCCTCTTGGAGCTGAGGCCCTTTGAGTCCAGGGAGGGTTTCGGATCCCCAGGGACAGTCTCCCGATCCCGGGCTCCCCCTGCCTTGACTCTGTTTCCAAGGCTTCCCAAAGCCCTGCCCCTCCCATCAGGACCATCCTGGGGGCAGGTGTGGCAGAGGCCATCAGTGTCCCACCCCCAAGCATCCACTGTGGCGGAATAAGCGAGCAGCCTCTTCCTACAACTACCTGCAACGCTCCACCTGAGCAAGGAGCAGGCCAGGTAGCTGGGGAGTTAACGCCTCTACAATCAGCCCCAGCCAGTTAGCCGAGAGGTGGGAGCTCAAGGCCCCAGCTTCTTTTCCCTGGGGAGGGTCAACTCCAAGGTGTGTCCTGCTCTGTCTCCCAGGGGACAGTGCAATCGAGCCTCAGCTGCCCACGCCAAAACCTGCTCTCTTGCCTTCTCTGTCTCACGTTCCCACATGCCATCAGGGTTTCCTAGGATCACCTCCCAAGCAAGCTATGTGCATTCTTACCCTTGTCTCAGCCATTCTGCGGGTCCCAACCCATGGTGGTGGGTAAGAGAGGTATTAGGGTACCAACGGACACACACCTTGGATATAGCACAGCCAGTGCCCCAACCCCTTTCAACTCCAAGTTCAGTGCTCTCCCCACATCCATCAAACCATGTGGAAATGAGATTGAATACTAGAGAATTGGCTTTTTTTTTTCCTCTTAAGAGGAAAAAAGAATCCATGTTACTGCCAAAGTCTAAACATGGCTCAGAATTTGCAGCAGGGAAGGAAATTGAGTGAGGTCGTGATTAGAGCTTTTTTTAATGCCGCTCATGGTGAACGCTCAGCATCTGCCACTCTCACCGTGCTGCCTTCATTAGGCTGTTTGTAAGAATCTCCGAGAAGGATAATGTGCCTGAATCTCACACCGCTTAGCACAACAGAAAGGACTCGGGCTTTGGGGTTTTGTGTTTCAGCACCTGATTTGAAGGGACGGGGTCTTCCATCACTCTAAGAACATAATTGTCATTCAGAACGTACCTAGCGAAATGCAGGCTTGTCCTTCCCGTTTGCAGCCACTAATTACCGTTTGGTCTTCGGGGTGACAGATACAGTTCCATTCAGCGTGCGTTTCCTGAGCATCTGCCAGGCGCTTTACCAAGTCCTCTGGGGGAAGCCAAGTTGAACAAGATACAATCTCTGCCCCCCAGGGGTGTCGTGATCGCTCTGGCTGAATGCAGTGTCTATAAAGGCAGGAAGATAATTTCCCAGAACCTACTAGAAAATTCTTGGAGTTAGTGTGATCCAAATTTGAGACTCTTAAGGCTCATTTATAATATCCTTTTCCTTCTGTCAAGGCATGTTTGATAGTTTTCTTCGCCAAACTATGGCCAGTTAGTTGGCCCGGCTCTTGACTTGATGTCAGCAAGAGTGGAAATGTAGGTCCCCAGCCTGTGGGCTCCGCTGGCAGTGCTGCGGGCCAGCAGGAAAGGAAGGGCACACACAGATGTGGACTCTTTCAGGCCAGGAACCTGGCCTCAGCCTTGGCGCCTCCCAGCCCTCACCATCCCACGCTTATCTTTCAGGAGGCCTGAGAAAGGCCCAGAAGAAAGAGTTACTCAGTAGACATTGTGTTTCATTGAGTAATAGACTCTCGGTGTTGAAGGGAGCCCTAACTTTCTGCTTGATGCCAGCACCATCTCTGCTTGAATGCCTCAAATGTTGGGGAACTCATCTCCTACCATGTGGAAAGTAGTGGGTGCCTTGGTTTCCTAGGGCTGCTAAAGCAAAGCACCAAAGGCTAGTTGGTTCAAACAACAGGAATTTATTCCCTCACAGTTCTAGAAGCCAGAAATCTGAAAACAAGGCTCCGGCAGGGCTGTGCTCCCTCTGAAGCTTGTGAGGGAGCATCCTCCTCTGCTTCTTCAGCTTCCGGAGTCTGCCGACCATCCTTGGCATTCCTCGGCCTGCGGCTGCAGCGCTCTGCCTCCTCCATTGTCACGTGGCCTTCTTCTCTGGCTGCCCCCCGTGCCCAGGTCGCCCTCTCTCTGTAAGGACGCATGCATCCTCCCCCCTCCAGGCTGCCCTCCTCTTAACTTAAACACATCTTCAAGGACCCTGTTTCCTAAGGAGGCCACATTCTCGGGACCGGGAGTGAGAATGTGGGCATGGCTTTGGGGAGACACTGCTCAGCCCCTGACAGTGGTCCCTGAGGCGGATGCGCTCATCGCTGCAGAGCCTCCGTGTCAGCCTTCATTTAAAAATGAAAACCCTGGTCTTGGGAGTGCTGGTGAGAATTCAGCGGCACAAGGCTGTGAATGTTCCTGGCTCCATGGCAGGCACGAGAAGGCCACAGGGGCTGGTGGAGAAGGCCATGGGGGCTGGTGGAGAAGGTCACGAGGGCTGGTGGAGAAGGCCACAGGGGCTGGTGAAGGCCATGGGGGCTGGTGGAGAAGGCCGTGGCGGCTGGTGGAGAAGGCCATGGGGGCTGGTGGAGAAGGCCGTGGCGGCTGGTGGAGAAGGCCACGAGGGCTGGTGGAGAAGGCCACGGGGGCTGGTGAAGGCCATGGCAGCTGGTGGAGAAGGCTGCAGCAGCTGGTGGAGAAGGCCACGGGGGCTGGTGAAGGCCGTGGCAGCTGGTGGAGAAGGCTGCAGCAGCTGGTGGAGAAGGCCACGGGGGCTGGTGGAAAAGGCCACAGGGGCTGGTGAAGGCCATGGCAGCTGGTGGAGAAGGCTGCAGCGGCTGGTGGAGAAGGCCACAAGGGCTGGTGAAGAAGTCCGTGGCGGCTGGTGGAGAAGGCTGTGGCGGCTGGCCGTCCTTGGGTGACATTTTGTTTTGATTTGGATCTCAGGAGCAGAGGTTGGAGGTCATCACCCTCCTCCTTTCATGAGACGTTGCCGTCACTGGTCCATGGTCACCCCTCCGTTTGTTTGTTCATTTATGCCCTTATTTCTTCCGTTTATTTCCATCCCCCCCACCTCCCTCCATGGAAGGCAAACATCCTCAGTGTTTAATGCACGCGTGTTTGTATGCGTCCTTACAAAATGCGTATTGCTGCTTTGTGTGTGTTTATTTTTCTTTCTTTAAAAAAAAAAGACAACTTATTCAGGTAACATACATGCAACCTAAAATTTTCCATTTTAACCCTTTTCAAGTGTACAATTCAGGAGTGTTAATTACCTTCACAATTTTGTGCTACCATCACCACTGTCCATGACCAGAACTTTCCCATCTCCCCAAATAAAACCCTCCGTGCCTTTGCATTACCTCCGCATTCCCGCTCTCCTCCACCCCGGGTAATCTGGCCTCTGCTGTCTAGGAATTTGCTTATTTCAGCTCTTTCATGTTAGATTCTACAGTATCTGTCCTTTTGTGTCAGGCTTATTTCACTCAGCATCATGTCTTCCAGGTTCATCCGCGTTGTTTCATAAACCAGAACGTCATTCCTTTTTAAAGCTGAGTAATATTCCACTGTGTGTCTAGACCAGGTTTGCTGATCCAGTCATCTGCTGATGGACACTTGGACTGCTCCCATCTTTTGGCTGTTGTGAATAATGCTGCAATGAACCTTGGTGTGCAAGTATCTGCTCAAGTCTCTGCTCTCAAGTCTTTGGGGTATAGACCTAGAAGTGGCATTGCTACTTCCACAGTTACAATTTTGAGGAACTGCCAAACTGTCTTCCATAGCAGCCACACAGCAGTGTGCGAGGGTTCCTACTCTCCACATCCTCACCAGCACTTGTCATTTTCCTTTTTTTTTTTTTTTTTTTTTTTAACACTAACAGTTCTAGTGGTGGGTGAGACACAGTCCCTGCCTTAGAGAGCTTCCCGTCCAGTGGGGAGCGGATACAGGACCCCAGCCGGGGGCGATACATGATAAGAAATGGCACAGAAGTGTGAGCATTCAGAAGAATGGCAGAAGAAGGGCATTCAACTCCGCCAGGCAAGTCTAGGAAGGCTGCCTGGAAGAGGTGGCCTCTGAGATGAATTCTGAAGGGCCAGTGAGAGCCAAGAAGAGGAGAAAAAAGACGCTCCGGGAGCAAATGGCCCATGCTGTGTGTCCTGCGCTCCCTCAGGAACTCAGCTCGGCCCCTGGGCCCGTTTGCCTAAGCCCGTGGACAAAGCCACCCCAGGCTACTCCCCAGGGCATCTGGCTAATGAGCACCAGGCTTGAACTTCACAAAAACAGAGGGAAATGAACTTATTTAAAACGTGGCCGTGGCCTGATTGTGAAGATGGAATGGAGAGTGTGGGCCGCCCAGGCCATGGGCAGAACAAAGGCCCTCTCTGCTCAGATCTGTTCCCCCCACCCCACGATGGGGAGGGTGCCCTGGAGGGCTGTACACCGGCAGTGACCGGTTGGCAGGGGGGTGGGAGTAAAAGTCGCTTCCTGAGGAATGGGCTGCCCCGCTGGAGCCAGGCAGAGTTGGGCCCAGCCATTGCCATCCCCCCATCTCCGACCAGCCTTTCTGGTGGCGAGCCTGGGACCCTGCATTTAAAAGCTTCCAGGTGATGAGAATGCGCGTCAGTGCCAGAGAGCCTCCACTCTAGGGGCCAGCCAGAGCCAGACGGGAGGCGAGAAGGCCAGCCGCTTCCCCCGCGAGCCTCGGTTTCCTGAACTGTGGAATGGGAACGATAACCCCACACACACACTTCCCAGGGCCGTGCAGAGGGTCAGAGGGGAGGGCAGGCATGAAAGTGCTCAGTGAACCTCGTGGGGCCGCCGGCCAGCCCAGGCCACCCCACCCAGCCGTCCGAGGCTGCACACGCACCGGTCCTCGTGTAGGGGCCCTGGGGAGCAAGTAAGAGCCAGCGTGGGGAAGTCAAACTTGTCCAAGCTCTGGAGGCAGAAAAACCAGTGTTCCAGCCCCTGCTCTACCACTGAGCACCTCAGGCAAGTGGCTCGACCTCTCTGAGCCTTCAGTTCCGTCCTCCTTCCTGGGGTGTGAAGTCCTTTGTAAACAGGCCCTTTGAAGATGTCCTTAATTAAGGCATGGCCAGCTGCATGGGGTGGGCCTTTCTCTGTATTATGGAACTAGATGCCAGAAGGCAGCAGAAACCAGGAGAGATGGAGGGAGAGACGGCCACGCTGCGGAGGCAGAGCTGCTAGCCAAGAAGTCCCGAGGACGGTGGCAAGCCAGCGCCAGAGGCACGGACGCGGGGAGGAAGGAAGCGTGGCCTCGCCAAGGCCTCCAGTTTGGACTTCTAGCTTCCAGAAGTGAGCCGATAAATTCCTGTTTGCAGTGGGTGAATTCATGTGTGAACCTGGCTGGGCGATAGTGTCCTCTTGTTTTGTCAAGCAAGCACTGGCCTGACGGCTACCCTGAGGGCATTTCGTGGACTGAAATCACCAGTGAGCTGACGGCAGCTGTGGCTGATTGCATCCACAGTCAACAGAGGAGATTGCCCTCAGCAGTCATTTGAAGGCCTTCAAGGGGAAACTGATGATTTCAGCGTCAGAAAGAAGAATTTCCACCTCTGCTCCAGCCAGCCAGCTTCTTGAGGGATATTCATCAGGAGCTTGTGGCCTGCCTGGGACACAATTGTGTGTCCCCTCAGTCGTGTGAACCGATTCCTATAATAAATCTCATAATTTTGCACATGCACATCCCGTCGGTTCTGCTTCTCAGGAGAATCTGACACCCTGTGCGGTGTTTGTCACGCCAGGGCTGTCAAAGACAGTCACGCCTAACATCATCTAGACACAGGACAGGGCCCTGCCTGGCACCTTATAGTCGTCCGTTATTTTTGAGGACAGCCATCATCGCTGTGACAACAGGAGATGTTGCCCAGTTTCCTCTCTCCTGCTGTCCCCATGTCCTCGGGGCCCTAAACCTGGTGCTCGTGTTAGGGAAGGTGGCCGTCTGCTGGGCAGAGGGTCATTTGTGGGGCCAAAGCCCACGTGGCCTTTAGGACCGAGCCCCGGCCTGGCCTGTGCCGCAGGGGTGTAGCCCTTCTCTGCGAGGGGCTTTCTGGAAGGAGCACAGTCCCAGGGGTGCCGCCCGCCCACTGCACAGGCCAATGGCCCAGGGGCCCCGGGCTGGGGGTCTCCTGGTCCCACATTCCCCAGGGTGGGGCGCCTGCATGGCTGGATGACGGGAAGGCCGCCCTGCCCGCGTCTTCAGCCGGTGCCCACCCGGCAGTGTGAGGCGCCCGTTCGTGTTGCCTCGTTCCATCCTGTCCCGGGAAGCAGGTACCCCAGCCCTCCTTCTGCAGATGCGGATGCTGAGGCTCAGGGAGGTTAAGCAGCTGCCAGACAAAGGGTGTTTTTCAGGAACCTCCTGCATTCCCAGCACAGTGCAGACAACCAAGGAGGTGCTGGGATCTGAACCCAGATCTCTTCCCTAGTCTTTTTTTTTTTAAATAAAGATTTACTTATTTATTTATTTACTTTGATCCACTTTTACCCACCCCCCTTTTTTGCTGTTTTTGTGTCCATTTGCTGGGCAACTCTCTGTTTCCTGCCCTCTCTTCTCATCCTTCTCCTCCTGTCTTCACTGGGATTCGATCCTGGGAACCTCCGATGGGGGAGAGAGGCATCCTACCACCTGCGCCACCTCAGTTCCTCGTTTTTTGGCATGTCTCGTTTTGGCTCTCCCTTATGTCACTCTCCTGTTACGTCATCATCTTGCTGCGTGGCTCGGCGGGGCCTGGCGACCCACACGCCTTCTATATTTTTCTTTATTTTTACCAGGAGATCCCAGGTATTGAACCCAGTTCCCTCTATATGAGAGACGGACGCCCAATCATTTGAGCCACATCCACCCCTCTTCCCTTGTCTTGATAACGCCCTGATAGCACATCCGCCAGCCTTCCACTCACCAGCTGTACATCCTTGGGCAAATTGCTCAACCATTCTATGCCTTGGTGTCCTCATCTGTGAAATGGGAACAATACCCACCTCCTAGGGTCATGGTGAGAATCAGAAGTGCCACATACAACATTCTCAGACAAGGCCTGGCACTTGATGAGCGCTCAGTAAATATTCACTATTGATATCTGCTGTGCAGGCAAATGAGGGGGAAAGCCCGGTGTGGCAGTTTGATATTATTTATGACTTACAAAAAGAGAGGTTATGTTTGTAAACTGGTCTGTCCTCTGGGTGTGATCCCCTTTGATTGTGTTAGATTCAGCTGAGACACCTGATTAAAGTATGTTAAGATCAGGGCTTTGATTCAACCACATCATCAAAGTGTGACTCAGCATTGAGTCCCAGCCCCCTTGGTGGGCTGATAAAACAGACTCTCACGTGAAAGTAGATACACAGAGAAGAACACAGAGGAAGAGAGACGGCTCATTAGACATAGCAGAGACCCCAGGAAGAGAGATGAGCCTGGGAGTCTACGGCTGACCTTGGGAAGAGATCAGAGCAGCTGAGCCCGGAAAGAAACGAACCCCAGGGAGAGGGATGAGCCTTATACCAGCCTACAAGTGAGATCAGAAGAAGCTGGGACCACGGAGCCTTAAGAGGGAGAGGAAGGCTAAACCCTCGCAGGCATTGCCCGCCGTCTTGCTTCAACATGTGGCCAATGACTTTGGGTGAGAAAGTACCTCTTATGGTACCTTGAGTTGGACTTTTTAGGGCCTTGTGACTGTAAGCTTCTATTCCAAATAAATACCCTTTATAAAAGCCAACCGAGTTCTGGTACTTTTCATCAGCACCCATTTGGCTGACTAATACACCCGGTAACCAAAAAGCAACGAGTGTGAAAAGAACCAACAATAACCAGTTGTGGTGAGACTGCGTAGACTCTGGAACCTTCGTGCATCACTGATGGGAACGTAAAATGCCACGGCCACTTTGGAAAACAGTCTGACAGTTCATAATTCCACTCCTAGGTCTCTACCCAAAAGAAATGAAAACATGTCCACTAAAAACTCAGACACAAATGTTTGCAGTGGTGGCATAATTCATAGTAGCCAAAACTGTGCATCATGGATGAAAGGGAAAGCAAAATGCAGCCTGTCCATGCGGTGGAAGATGATTCGGCCATAAAAGAGAATGAAGTTCTGATACACCCGGCACCAGGGCTGAACCATGAGGACATTATGCTACGTGAAATCGGTTACTAAAATCCACATATGATGCGGTTCTGTTTATATGGCCTGTCCAGAAGAGGCACATTTATAGAGCCAGAAAGCAGATGAGTGGTGCCAGGGGCTGGGATGAGGGCTGAGGGATGTGGGGTGGCCAGTGGGCTCGGAGTTTCTTTGGGAGGGGGGTGAAAATGTTCTAAAACTTGCATTGTAGTCAGGGCTGCACAATCTTGTGAATCTACTAAAAGCCATTTATTTTATTTTATTTTTTATTTTATTTTATTTTTTTAAAGATTTTATTTATTTATTCATTTATTCCCCCCTTGCTGCTCATGCTCGCTGGGTCAGCTAACCACGCCATGCGGGCGGGCCTGCCCTCACCAGGAGGCCCCGGGAACCGAACCCGAGGCCTCCCACATGGCAAACGGGAGCCCTACTGATTGAGCCACAGCCGCTTCCCCCTAAAAGCCATTTAATTGCGCACTTTAAGTGGTGGATGGTGGGATGTCAGTTATATCTCAGTAAAGCTGTTTAAAAGAAAACGGCAACAAGCATGGGCAGTCTGCGGCCAGGCACCCCCAGGCCCAGGACTGAGGGCGTGGGCACACCTGGGCACAGGGGACAGCTCGGACAGAGAGGGAGTTTTGAGGAAGTCCAGGGAAGGAGGCTCGCTCTGCCTGCAGGCGTGGGGAAGGTGGGCCTCCAGTTGGAGATGGAGACCAGGAGAGTTAAGGGGATTGCATTCCTGGGGCAGGGCCAGCGTGGAGGAGTCCCGACTCCCCGGGGTGGTGAGGGAGGAGCCCGGCTCAGGGGCCTGGCGGACACGGACGTGAAAACTTGCTCACCACCACTTGGTCCTAGCAGCTGGCATAGCCCTCTGCACAAGGGAAAGGCTGCCTGCAACGGGGAATCATCTGACCTCCCAGGTAGGGCTGGGGTGAGGCAGAAGTCACTGAACAATGAACTCTGCAAGGTCAGAGATTATGAATTTATTTTCCTAATTGTATCTCCAGCCCCCTCCCTCCCCCCCACAGAGCCTGGCACGTAATAGGTGCTCTGTGCATGCTTGTTGAATGAATGAATGAATGAAGTGTTTGCACCTGGGATTTATCATAAGCAGCCTTTCCACATCCAGGATCCCCAAGGCCAGTTTGGTCAAGGATGTGGGAATCGCCTTAACCTTCCACCACCTATGGTGCGGCCCTTTAAGAAAAAATTGTGGTAAAATACACAGAACCTAAAGTGTGTCACTTTAATCGTTTTAAAGTGTACAGTTCAGTGGTACTTAGTACATTCACCGATCGCCACAGGAAACCTCGTGCCCAGTAAGCGCCACGCCCCCTCCCGCAGCCCTGGCAGCCCCGAGCTGCTTTCTGTCCAAGGCTTCGCCTGTTCTGGACGCTTCGTAGACGTGGCGTCGCTGAGCTTGGGGTTGCTTGTGCCTGGCTCCCCTCACTCAGCATCACGTGGCAGCGTGTGGCAGCTCTCCGTTCCTCTTGGTGGCTGAATGCTGCCCCATCCGCTGGACCACGCTTTGCTTATCCCTTCATCTGCTGACGGACACTTGGGTTGTTTCCGCTTTTCGGCTGCTTGTGACAGTGGCACTATGCGCATCGGTTGCACGGTCCGTTCAAGTCCCTGTTTTCAATTCTCCAGGGTAGCGGCCCAGGAGCGGAATTGTGGGGTCACGCGGTACCTGCGTTTAACTTGCCGAGGAGCTGCCAGGCTCTCTTCCACGTGCTGGACCACTTTACATCCCACCGGCCATGCCAGAGGGTTCCCGTTTCTCTGCATCCTCGCTGGCACTTGTTCTTTTCCTTCATTTTTTCTTCTTCTTTGGTGATAGCCATCCTAGGGGGTGTGAAGTGGCATCTGTAGTGGTTTTGATTTGCAGTTCTCTAGTGGCTAATGATGTTGAGCATGTTTTCATGTGCTTATTGACCATTTGTATTTCTTCTTTGTCTTTTTGTTGTTAGTTGTGTCGCTTTGGGAGGATTCTTTGTTGTGAATTACCTTGGGCTAGGTCTGGCATGCAGTAGGCACTCAGTAAATGCTCCACACAGGTGGTAGAAATGCAAATTCACAACGAAGGGCCCCGTGCCAGGGGCAGGAGTGGCTGAGCGGTCCTCCTCCGCGAGGTTCCTCCCTCGTGTGCAGGACGTGGCGAATTATCCCAGCTCCAGGGTCTGCCATGAGCATTTGATGCAGTAACATGAGTGAAGCGCCATGAGCTCCCAGGTCCCGTCTCTGGGAAGGGATCGTGCTGATGATGGTCGTGCTGGCAAGCTGAGCGTGCTTTCGGGGCCGCAGGCAGCAGGCTGCATGAGTCAGAGGGGCGGCCGTGTGGCTGGGCGCCGCGGGGTGCCAGCACCCCACTGCCCTGCCATCGCCCTGCACCTCTCCTGCGCTGCCTCCCTGCGCCAAATGAATACATCAGGGCCCCCTTCTCTGAGCAGCAGGAGCTGAGCGGAGCCTCTGCGGTGCTGAGTGCTTGAAAGGCCAGAGTGGAGAGGTGGGGGGCCTCCAGCCGAGTCCGCTAATGTGACATTTGGGGGCCAGTGACCCAGGCAAGTAACAGTTGCCTGCACTGTGTGATGCCTCCCGTCAGATGGTGGGGGGCCCTGGCAGGAAGAAGGAAGTGACTTTTACAGCCCCTGCTTCCCACCCCACAGTCAAAGGACTCGGGCAGAAGAGTGGCTTGCAGGAGGCCCTGTCTCCTGGGTCTCTCCAAGGGACCAGCAGTGTCCCTGCATTTGTGCAGATAAATTACCTGGAACCAGAGCCCCAGGAGGCAGGTCCTCTGGTGCACGCTCAGGGTCCCTGCTGCTGCCGAGTCTCTTAATGACCTCAGGGACTCACCTCCCCAGCGGGGGCCGCTCTGCCTGGGGGCAGATGAGCACACTTCCCTGCAGGTGTGTTGTGCAGCTGCCCATAGAGTGGGCAGCTCAGCACAGAACTGGCCTCCCCAGGTTCCTGGGCAAAGCTGTCCCACATCAGGGCAGAGCATGGGCTGGGGAGAAGATTCCGGGTTGAATCTGGACTCTGCTGTTAGTATCATTGGGACCCTGGGCCAAGCTGCAACCAGCCTGAGCTGCTATTTCCTCATCCAAAACCCCCTGTGCACCCACCACACTTGTTGGAACTAAAGGAGGAAATGCACATACAATTCCCGGCACGGGACAGGGGCTCCGTGGATGCCCTTGGCCCTGCCCCGTGTCTTCCCCAACCTTGTCCAAGCCGGCCCTGCACTGGGACCTCCCACCTCGGCTCCCCTTGCCCAGCACTCTGAGCCCCGCCTGCTCTTGAATCTGCGTCTTCTCCTCTGTGAAATGGTCACCAGTACCCACCCCATGTGCCGGATCCACTGACCCCTGCTCAAGGGGCTTGTCATCCAGCCTGAGCGACGTGGGGCCTGCTGAGCAGCTGCATGTGGAAGCCATCCCTGTCCTTAGCTTTGATGACACCCGCGACACCCGCTCCCTCCCACTGCCCTCCCCTTCCTGGTCTCCTTTAAGGGTGTCCTCCACCCACCCTTCAGAGGTCAGTGCACCCCAGGACTCTGCTGTGGTCCTCTGCTCCCCTTCCCACCTGGCACCCTCCCACCCCCTGCTCTGCCAGCTTTACCTGCCGACGGTCTCAGCTGTCTCCCCCGAGCTCAGCCCCGGGACCAGCTGCCTGCTGCACGCCTCCGCCCAGCGAGTTCCCAGATGGAACTCGGTGTCCTCCCCTCCAGACTCAACCCCCTCTGAGTTCCCCCGCCACCCCTGAGAATCCTGGAGGACTTAGTTGCGTTCCCCGCTCCTCGTCTCCCCCACCTACCCGATCACCTAGATTCTCTGGCTTTCCCTGGGGTTGAGGGTGGGGGAGACTTCGCCAAATCTGACCTCCTCTCCGTTCCTCCTGCCGCCACCCTGGCCTTGATGGTGTCAGAACCGTCAGCTAAACCCACTGACAGAACAGGGATGGGGACAGAGGAAATTCACAGGTACCCCTCAGGTCTGAAAATGCCCCTGAACAAGTCCATGGGAAGGAGCTGCTTTAGTTTGCTAAAAGCTGCCAGGAGGGGTCGGATGTGGCTGAAATGGTTGGGCGTCCGTCTCCCATATGGAGGGACCCGGGTTCAATCCCCGGGACCTCCCGGTAAAAAAAAAACAAAAAAACAACAACAAAATAAAAGCTGCCAGGAGCGATATACCAGACACGGGTTGACTTTTATAATGGGGATTTATTAGGTTAAAAGCTTACAGTTCCAAGGCTGAAAAAAATGTCCAAATCACGGCATCAGGTGAAAATCTCTCCCCAGAGGTTGGCTGCTGGGCTCCTGGGCTCCCGCCATGTGGCAGGGCAGCAGCGGCTCTGCTGATCCCTGCCTTCTCCTCCAAGCCGCGTTGCTTTCACCATCAGCCTCTGTGTTCCATTGAGTCCAGCTTCTGGTCCTCAGGGCCTTTTCTCTCAGCTTCTGGGTTCTCTGTCTCTGCAGCGTTTTTCTGTGTCTGCATCTTTTATTCCTCCGTTTATAAAGGACCCCAGAAAGAGGATTAAGACCCATCCTGGGCTATGCCCTACCAGAGCAATCTAATCAAATGTCCCTTAACCGAGCTAATCACATCAAAGCCTTACAATAGGTTCATTTTAAGAACATAATTTTCTGGGGTCCACAAAAGACTCAAACCAACATGGGAGCCAAGGGCAGTGGGAGAGCCTGTGCTCAGTGGGACATAGCAGAGCCGTGTGGCCTTGGAAAGATGCTAATTCTGCCTCTGGATGCATTAATAGGAGTATGATGTAGAGAATGAGGGAGGGGGTCGGCTCCTCTACTTGCAGCTGATGAGATCATGCCTAGAGTGTGTTAATCAGCCCTTGGAGTTGTACTCTATCAGAGACATGGTAACATGTGGGGACAGGGAAGGGCCTGGATGAAGCATGAAGCAGAAATGATGTTCTGTAGGAAGCGTCCACAGGGGTTGGAGCTGGTGCCAGGGCACGGACCTAGCTTCGTCTTCAAGTCTCCTGGATTGTTCTGGGACAGAGAGGGCAGAGGTGGTCTGTGTGGTCCTAGAGGGCAGAGCCCGAAGAGCAGGGGATGTTCCAGAGAGACAGAGTTCAGCGCCGTGACCAGGAAGAGGGTGGTAACAGGCAGAGAAGGCCTGGTTATTGGGGAGGGGCATGTGCATCACAGGATGCACGAGCAGGTGATGAGCCTGGTGCAAGGTGGCATTCCTGCCCAGACCAGGGCTGGAAGCTGTATGAGTCTAACTGAAGTTGCACTGGGGGGAGGAAAAGACTGTGAGAATATAACCAGGGTCTGTGGGGGGAGCAAGGGCTGGGACAGACACACCCAGACACAAATGCGGGATCTTGACCTAATGGCCACTGTCTCTTGACCCTCACAGACAGCAGGGAGGTCAAGGTGGGAGAATACAATGCTGTGGCCGACACGCTGGAGATCATCAATGATACCATCAGGTTCCAAGGTAAGTCGGGTGGGCTTCTCAGAGGAGGGGGCCTGCTCAGTCACTCCCAAGCCTGGGCTTGTCAGCGTTGGGGACAAGCTCAGAGTCCTTGGCTTCGTGGGGAAGAGGGAACATTCTCTCCCTTCCACACATAACCTCTCACTGGACACACAGCTCCTAGATGGGCAGGTGGAGATTGCATGGAGCGCTGGCTCTACAAGGCATCTGTGTCTAAACCATCAGATGGCCATGAGTAATTCTTTTTAAAAAGTAGCTCAGCTAAATTTAGCTCTGTCCCCTCCTCTGGATAAGGGTTTGGATGGGTTTGTAATAAGACCTCTCCAGCTGCTACTCTGCCTGCAAGGCCATTCCATCTTTCTTCTACTAGAGAACTCCTCCTCAGCTTCTAGAACCCAGACAAATGCCAGTGCCTCTGTGCAGCCTTCCCTGACTGCCCCCGTCTCCACCAGCTGAGCTAACAGCTCCCTTCTCTTTGCTTCCATAGCCGTTTGTCTCTACATTTCCCATGGCCACTGTCACTTTTCATTGAAATCACTGGGTGGATGGGTGGATGGATGGAAGCATGGGTGGATGGATGGATGAAGAATGAATGGATGGATGGGTGGAAGGATGGAGGATAAATGGATGGATGGACAGACAAATGGACAGACTGACGGACAGACAGATGGATAACTGGATGGGTGGGGGTTAGATGGATGAGTGGACAGATGGATAGATAGATAAATGGGTGGGTGTGTGTGTGGATGGATGGATGGACGGACGGACAGATGGATAGATGGATGGACAGCCCAGTCGGTGAGTGGCAATTACGGAAGCTGCCTCACCTAAGGCACCTGGGTACTGTTACTTTGATACCAGCAGGGCAGCAGATTTTGAGACCAGAGTGCCTGTGAGCTTTTTGTGCCTGGAGTTCCTTTGCCAAAGCAGGCCCAAGGCCACCATCGAAGGCTCTTCTTCAGCCATCGGTTAGATTCTGACATGTCCCTGCTTCCCACTGGGTCCATGGGATTCAGCTTTGCGATCATTACAAAGCACGGCTCCAGGCAGCCTCACAGTGGGGCGGGGGGTGGTCTCCGCACTCAGGTGGGCCTCCCCACCCCTCCTGCGGGGACGGCCACCAAGCACGCCAGCACACATTACCTCGTGGAGCCACCCAAATACTCAGGGCACCAAATGCACCCCGAGCCAGCCCGATGCAGCCCAGGGGAGCACATGCGTGTGAGGCGGGGGGCCAGGCGGGGGAAAGAGTGGGAGAAGAAGGTTCCAGGATGTTGAGCTTCCACTTCCAGAAGCTACCCCACGCCTTGTGCCTGTTGTAGCCCTGACTTCCCACCCTTGAAGCTGCTCTTCCCTGAATGTTACTTTACATGGAATTGCTTAAGGCTCTGTGTTAACTGAGCCAGCAGGTTTCTGGCTGTTTCCAACCTGACAGCTTCCTAGACATCTTAGAGGGTTCAAACTCTTTTTTCCCACTGAGTGTTTCTAAACAAACTTGAACTAGCTCCGAGAGTTTCTTAAACACAGATGTTCAGAGCCATCCTCCATCCCTGCTGCCGCATCTGCCCGCGCCCTGCTTGTCTCCTGGGAACCGAGGCGTCGCTGCGGCTGCGGCCCAGCTGGAAGGCGATGGAGGCCCCTGCTTGGTCCTCCCAGGCTCCCAGGCTCGGCCACTCCCGGTCACCTGGCTGATTGCACACATTCCAAATGAGGGGGTAGCCCTAAAGTTTCCACAATTCCACATCAGAAACCTGATCTGACACATCAGCCCAGAAAGGGGGGTGTGCGGAGCTGGGAGAGGCAGGGGCAGTCCCTGGATCCCTCACCCCAATCCTCCAGCAAGATGAGGCCGCTGTGGGGCCCTCGGGGCTCCAGCTGCCCTTGAACAGGGAGCAGGGCCATCCCTGCCACCACGCAGAGAAATCGAATCCCGCATTGTCGGTGCAACCCTGGGGCATGGGGGCCTTATCATGTGCTGGGGCAGAGACCTTGGGAGCCACAGCCAAGCTCTTGGCCCCCAGAGGTGCCCAGCGGTGCCTGTTCTCAGCCCTGCACCTTCCCAGGGCTGTTACCTTCGGGGAGAAAGGGCGAGGGGTTTCCAGCACGTAGTTCTGGCCTTCTAATGGCTATTAAACGCATCGGAAACCCCTTACTGACTCTGTTCAGAGAAAGATGTGAGTGCTGGCAAAGGCTCCCCGCAGGGTGGGCTCGCTGGCCGCCCGCCGGGCTCACCCAGGAGATGTGCCTTGCACCGGGTGAGCACAGGGGCCTGTCAGGGCCCCTCAAGAAACGGGGCTCTCGGGGAGTGACCCGGCCCTGGGCTCCGCTGACGTCTCCCTCCACCCCTAGGATCCGAACCGCCGAAGGACAAGACCATCATCCTGGAGCAGCTGCGGAAGATCTCCCTGCCTCTCTACAGCATCCTCTCCGCCCTCACCATCCTCGGGATGATCATGGCCAGCGCTTTTCTCTTCTTCAACATCAAGAACCGCAACCAGAAGTAAGCCTCTCCCTGCAGGGGGCTTTCTGGATGGACCCGCCTGGGGGCAACGGGGAGGAGCAGCGTGTGACAGCGGAGCCTCCGGGGGCAGCCTCAAGGGTGCTACTCGGCCCCTGGTGTGTTTTTAGGTGATACACACACACGTGCATGCCCTCACACGCACACGAGGCCGGGCGGCAGTTTGCACAGTTCCAGAGAGCCCTGTTGCCTTGGCTTATGGAAGGACCGCCAGGGACCCAGCCTCAGCTCGGCTTTCCATGCACCCTGGCGAGCCTCCGCGAAGCCGAGCGACATGCCCGAAGGTGCCCTGCAGCAGGCGGCAGGGCCCGAGCTCTGGACTCAGAGCTGCCAAACCCCAAAGCCCTGGCATTCCACCATTCACACCACGTTTTTTCTCTCTACCACTTTGATGCATTGCATTTTTTTTTAATTAGAGAAATTGTCAGATTACAGAAAAAGCGTGCAGAAAATAGAGTTCCACATATCCGGCCCACTAGGGACATTTTGCATTGGTGTGATACCTTTATTACAATTGATGAAAGAATATTATTAAAATTGTAGTATTACCTATAGTCCATATTTTACATTAGGGCTCACTGTGCTGTACAGTGCAATGGTTGGTTGTGGGTTTTTCCCTTTTTATTCTGGTAACACATATACCACCTAACATTTCCTCTTTATCCATATTCATTTATATAACTCAGTAGGGTTGACTGCATTTACCAAGCTGTGTTACCACCACCAGCATCCATTACTAAAACTTTCTCATCATCCCAGATAGAAACCGTACCCATTAAGCATCATCTCCCCATTCCGTGCCCCCATCCCAGCCCCTGCTAACCTGCATTCTACTTTCTGATTCTATGAATTTGCTTATTCTAAGCATTTCATATCATTGAGATCGTACAGTCTCTGTCCTTTTGTGCCTGGCTTATTTCTGTCTTCGGAGTGTGTCCATGTTGTTGCACGTACCAGAACTTCATTTCCACAGCTGAGTAATTTCCACTGGATGTGTAGACCACACTTTCATCTGTTGATGGACACGTGGGTTGCTCCCGTCTTTTGGCAATTATGAATAATGTCCCGATGAACATCGGCGTGCAAATAACTGCTCAAGTCCCTGCTTTCAATCGTTCTGCGTATATGCCTAGCAGTGGCGTTACCGGGTCATATGAATGCGTTGCATTTTTAAAACAGGGAAGGATTGCTAGAACTGCAGAATGCAAAAGATGTTAAGGGAATAATCAGCCATAATTGTAATATGCAAAAGACCACCTGGCACAAAGCCTCTGAAGATAGACTCTGCAGCTGAGGCTTTAGCCCAGCCCTGGCCTACTGGGCAACTAGGAGCCACAGCAGGATCCTGAAGAAAGGGAGAGAGGAGCAGGTAGAATCTGGGAGCATAACGTGTGCCCCAATTGCAGCCCGATGAAAGTGGGGTGGGGATGGGGATACCTATGATGCCTGTCATGCAGAGAACAGTGTGAGTTCAGCAGCCACCTAGCGACCCCAATTCCCGAGCAACCCGGAATTTTCACCTAGGCCTCCCGGACCTGGTTCACTTGTCCCTGGAGAGGGTGGTGTGGGAATCTTCCTCTGCACAATGGGAAGTTGCTGAACTCAAATGTAAAATTCTCAGGGTTTGGTCCCTCTTCCCAGCCCTGGCCACAAACCTGTATTCACTTCAAGCTTTTGTGTAAACGACAAACTCATGGTTGAAGAAGCCGATACTATAAGCTAGAGAGGTGACAGGAGAACTGGGCCGAGGAGGCAAGAAAATCGTTATCTAGAAATATGTCTGTCTGGGGCGTTTGGCCCCGCCCTGGAGAGGCGCGCGGTGGAGCGTGCCAGGGCTGCCCTTTTCCTCTCTCCCCTCCAGCCCTGCAACGCTGTGCACCTCGTGCCCATTCGGAAACCCTTGTTCGACGAGTAAGGGGATCAACGGGTCTGTTAAGTCCGGCATCTCTTTCTCTTGCCAGGCTGATAAAGATGTCCAGCCCCTACATGAACAACCTCATCATCCTGGGAGGGATGCTCTCCTACGCATCTATATTTCTCTTTGGCCTCGATGGATCCTTTGTCTCAGAAAAGACTTTCGAAACACTCTGCACTGTAAGTAATCTTGCATTTTCTGATGCTGTACGCCATAAGGTTCTCTTGGTGACCGCGGTCATCGGAAACCCAGGGATGAGCCCAGAGCTACACAAAAATTCCCACCAGCAGGCAGAAAAGCACCCATGCCTCAGCTCTTGCCACTCATCAGGGAAGCATGGTGTCCCTTCCTTCCTTCAGACCAGAGCGGACTTAAACGTTGGCTGTCAAATTAGGATGATGGATTTTCCAGGCTGCTGCAAGAAGAGGGCCCACTGAGAAATGACTGATAGCATAGAAAAGGGAAGGAGAAAAGTCACCAACCAGAGACGCATAAACACTGGGGTTTTAAAGGAACAAACTGCCCCATGTCCTGCAGTAACTATCGCAGAATGTAATGAGAGAGGTGTACGTGGGTGGCTTTGAGCCTTGCAGAGAAGGTTGTTATCATTATTTTCTGTTTAAACAGTGGTTCTTAATCATTTTTTTCATTATTGCCTCCCCCAAGGATTAGCTATTTTTTCATAATCAACCCCCATATAGAATTTTAATATCAAAGATATATTATACATCTGTTAATATAGTGTACATTATCTATAGTTTATATATGAAAGAGTAATATTTTTCATCTTCCAAGAGCCAATTTTTGCCCTCTTGGAAGCTATATGGCTCCTGTTGAGTGTGCATGTATTTAAGAAAGTTTAAAACAGTGTAATTTATTTACTGTCTTTTAGGGAGATTATTTTGAAAATGAATTCGCATTTTTTAAGTTTTGATGCCTAAAGGAATATTCTTTAGATTTTTTAATAAAGGAGGTTATACATGAGCAATAAGCAACTGTGTGGAATTAACTCTCGGTTGAAAGTATTGTTGGCTGGGATTTATTTCTGGACTTGGACTTTTGATCTCTCAAAACTGGGCTAGCCGTTGGGTCTCTCGGTTGTCCCACATGCAGTAATTCACCCAATTCCCTGCCTGGAGGACCAGATAAATCCCAGAGCAACTCCTTTGATGCTGCTGTGCCTTTTAAGGTGTCAAGAGCAATGGCATTTCTTTGTGGCAACACAGTCTCTGATAGACTGTATTTGCCGCTCTAAAGTTTCCATGTGGTCTGCTACTGGGGAGTGATGGGTTGAAAAGTTGGCGGCGAGAGATGGACAAACAGACGGCCTGTAAACAGAGCTGCAGCTGCACCCAGACTGCATCTGCTCCCCACGCTCTGGGGAGGTAGAAAGCGTTCCCCTGAGTCCCACAGGGGATTAGATTGGACTGTCATGTCAGTGTGACTAGCAAGCTGTATTTACAGATTCAATTCCTGTGTCCTAAAGGTTCTGGCTGAGAAGAGTGTGGTCGAGTCCCCGCTGACCCAGAGGGGTTGTGAGGCCACTGGGGTGCTGAGACACCACTCCTCTCCTGGGGTGGACCTGGAGGGCAGTCACACCCCAAGAGCCCCTGTGCTCCCTTTGTCCACTCTTCCTACTTAGTTTTTGCTTCCAAGCTCAGCGTTCCACCCCTCTCACTTTATTCTGCTCTTCTGGACATTATGGAGGTGAATGCATGAGCTGCAAGTTCCCACCTGCTTGGTTTCAGGGCACCTGGAGTCAGCTCCAAAGAAGCTGAGCTGCTCCAAAGTCCTTGTGTGTGCGGTTTAGCAGGATATGTTCCCTAAAGATGGACAATGACTGCAGCGTGAGAAAGCTGTGCCAGAATGACCACAGCATGCACTAGTTTTAGGGAAGGTATGAAGCCCCTTTTAAGTCCCCTGCATTTCCGCATCATCGTGGTTTGTGCCTCTGATGTGCTCTGATTTCGCGGACACCATATTTTTCTGTGCTTGGCTTTCCTGGGCGGCGTGAGGCCTGAGTAAGAGGCTGCTCCTGAGGCCCCTGTTTCAGTCTGCTTGGCTGCCAAAAGCAATATCCAAAAATGGGCTGGCTTTTGCAATGGGGATTTATTGGCTTGCAGGCTTACAGCTCTGAGGCTGAGAAGAATATCTAAATCAAGGCTCCCTCCTCCTCCAGGCTTCCTTGCCTGCAGCTTCCTGCTTCCCTGGCTTTGTCTCTCTCTGTCTGAACTTCATTCTCCTACTAAGTACCCCAGTAAGAGGATTAAGAACCACCCTGGGCCGTGCCTTACTGAACTAACCTAATCAAAGGCCCTTAACTGAAGTGACCTCATCCAGAGGTCTTGCCTACACTAGGTCCACACCCACAGGAATGGATTAGCTTTAAGAACATGATTTTCTGGGGTACATACAGTCTCCAACTACCACAGCCGCCCAAAGAAGTTAAGCGAGAAGGAGAAAGATTTCCCTCTTCCCGGTCTGCTTAAAAGTGCCTGAACCCTCTCAAGTTTGAGGAGACCATGATGATGACAGTGAAAATGGTGCTGAGGGCTGGTTGGCGGCTTCTCATCTACGGCGCTCTGATTTCTCAGTGGCACAGTCTCATGACGGAGAGCCCTGAGAAGTGGGTGCCTGCCTCGGTCTCCCAGCCATGGCCCTGTTCCCTCCTGGGGACCTCTCTGCCCATCTCCCCATCAGTTTCTATCTGCCACCTGGGAATGCATCAAACTGGCCCAAGTCTAGACTTCTGGAGGTTAAGGGGGTGAACACCAGAGATGCAGGTCCCCACCTGCCTGGCGTCGGGGTGCCCGGAGTCAATTCTGAAGAAACCGAGCTGCTCCAAAGTCCTTGTAGCTACATGGGACTTAGTGGTGTCTGTTCCCTAAAGAGGAACTAAGACAGTGACTGCAGTGTATGGAGGGTAAAGCCCACTGAGTCCCCCACATTTCTGCATCAGTAAGGCGCAGAGAGACTCGAGGCAGCCATTTAGAGCTGCCCACATCTCAGAAATCCTCTTCCACCCAGAAAGAAGCTTCTGACATCCTGACATGTTTGCAAGGCCAAGGCTGCTAAAACACAGGTGCTTTCTTGAGTTTGACTTGAATTCTACAAACCCTGGTGACGCAGGCACCAAAGGGACATCCCCCACACCAGGCTTTTTCCTTTAATGAAGCCTGACATTCTATTCTGGGAGTCACGCTCATTTGTGTGAGGGGAAGGTTGTCCTGGGAAGCCTGGGAAGGCAGTATGAATAAATCATAAAGCACTTTACAAACCTGCATCAGCTCCAAACACAAGGGCTCAGGAAGACGTTAGAGCCCAGTTCCCACCACCGCGGAGAATTCATTTATTTGCAGTCAGGGCTGTTTCAGAGGCTCTGCATAGAGGAGCCCACATCCACGGCTGTGGGGAAAGTCAAACATTAATTCCTCTGGACTGAACTGGGTCAGTGCTGATGTGTACATGGGCTAGAAGAGGGGGCATTTGTTTAATAATTCCCACTATGGCCAGGGAGTGGAACTGAGTGCTCTGGAATCTAAAACTGAAATACCAATCCCGTGGCACAGTTTGGGTTCTCTTCCACCTGCTCCTTGGGGGTTTGACTTTTACTTCACTCAGTGCCTTGGCTCAGGTCCTCTCAGGCCTAGAAGGGTGGGCCCACTCAGCTCTAACCAAGGGGAGGAGCTGGCACGGCGAGCCCAGATATTGAAACGACACCCCACTTTCCACCCCGACACTGGAGCTAGCTTGTGGCTCTTGACTCCAGCAAGTGACTTGGCCTGTCGCGTTATCATATCCCGTGGCCCACCCTGTGTTCTGTAGAAATCTTACAGGACGGGCGACAGGACGGCCCAGAGGCAGCTTCAGCACGGTGCCATGTGATCAGCTGGGTCTGTTCCTCTTCGGTCCTACAAGGAAACTCAGCAGTGGTGAAGCCGGGGCCCCTGCGGCCATCCTGCGAGACCGGACCTGCTGGGGGTTGTGCCTTTGCCGGGGGCGCAGGGGGGCGGGTACAAGTGTGAGCACACACTCACACTCATACACTCACACTGACATTCACACTCATACACTCTTACACTCACATATTCCCACACACTCATACTCATTCACTCACACACATGTACACTCGCACACTCGTACATTCACACTCACATTCCCACACTCATACTCTGTACTCACTCTCATATACACTCACACACATTCACACATACACACACACTCATACTCTCACACACATTCACACACACTCATACACACACATATTCCATACTCACATACACTCACACCTACATACACTCACACACTCATACATTCACACTCACATTTACACACTTATACTCACTCTGTACTCACTCTCATACACTCACACACTCACACACTCACATATACACACACTCATACAAACATACACTCTCACACATATTCATACACACATATTTACTCACACTCACTCAGCACTACCACTAGGAAAGCAGTTCCACTGGGTTCCCATCCCACCTCCTCTGACCCCTTCCGGAACCTTCCAGCCTTCAGTGCCGCTTTCAGCAAGTCTCGCAAACAGCTCCAGCTACACCGTGCTGTTTCCCTGGACACTGTGTGGGAAGTGGCATCTCCATAGCGACGTGGCTGCTGGGGCCACACAGCTGCCTGTGAGGACAGAGCTGGGTGCCAGCCAGGGCCCCCGGGCCAGGATGGAGGGAGGGCCCCTCGCCTCTTCAGTGATGACCCGGTTCGGGAATCCCAGCCCCTGTCAGCTGGAAATGGAGCAGGGCAGACGGGTGTGGAGGAGAAAAGGGTGGGAGGGTAAGAGGTACAAGAACTCCCCAGTCAGCCAACCAGGATGGCGGAGGAGGTGGGACGGGGGTTGATTCATTAATCCTCCAGGGCAGGGCCTGGGCCTTCATGGAATTCCATCCTCCCAGGTGTGACTTACCAGGCAGAGCCTTTCCTTCAAATCCCCACAACCACCCGGCAAGGCAAGGGCCCCTGGACCCATTTCACAGGAGAGAAAACCGAGACTCGGATGGCGTCCTATGTTGGCAGGTGGTGGGACTGAGGTGCAGAGACGCCCGGGAGGTCCCATCCACCTTTTTTCGATTGTTTTTTATTTTTAAGGAAATCTCTTGATCCAGCATTCACTGGTTGAGGCCAAGAGAAGCAGCTCAACAAAGACTAAATTCTCCGGGATCTAGCAGCCACCTATCCCAGCCAGCGTTTCTGCCCACTCATATTCTTTTATTGCGTGATTAAAGTGTGCAGTTCGGTGGCTTTGCTACATGTCTGCCTTCATCTTTGATGCATCCCCAGTGTAAAGTGCCGGGCGTCTAAGAGGGCCTGTGCTCCCAGCCCGACCGAGCCGCTTCCTCGCTGTGTGGCTGTAAGTGACTCGAGGCCTCTGAGTCTCAGTTTACTCCTCAGTAAAACAGGGATACCGGAGCTGATGCGTCAGTGCCTGCCACGTGGTAAGGTCCGATAAGCGTTAGCCTGCATCACTGAACGACTGAATGTGGTCACCCCGGCTGTCGCTGAGAGAGATGTTGATAAACCAGAGCAGACTCGGGGCAGAGGGCTGGGGAGCCGGGGCTTGGGGCGGCCGATTTGGTGGTGGTGGAGGTGGAGGCGAGGCAACACCTAGCTCGCGTGGGCTCGCCCTGCCGGAGCTGGGCCAGGGTGTGGACCTCGGAAGGGGTCCAGGCAGGCTGCGAGGGAGAGAAGGATGAGCCCAGGAGTCCCTGAGACTGCTACGCATGGGAGTCCCCAGTCGCTGGAATCTGGCCCAAGAGCCAGGAGAAGCCGGCTTGGTGCAGGGGGGCTCAGAGGGGCTCAGCCTTAGCTCTCCCAGCTGCCTCCACTAGCTGACCATCCAACACCTTCATTCTTTTTCTTTTACCTTTTAGTAAAATAAAACTATATCCAAGTGCACATAGCTTACAGCTCGATGCATTTTTACAAACTGAGCTCAGCTGTAAGTGCAGCATGCAGATCAAGAAACAGAAGTGACCAGCGTCTCCGAAGCCCCTCCCTTTCCACTTAGTCTCACCCCCTCTGTGTCCCCAAGGGTAGCCCCTGTCTTGAGTTCTAACTGCTGCATGACGTATTCAGGCTCCTGTGCGGCTCTGGTGAAAATGCCATTCTGGTCCAGCAGATCTGGGCTGGGCCTGAGATGCTGCTTTTCCAACACCCCCAAGGGGTGCCAATGCCGCGTCTGGAGCAGACTCAGAGGAGCAGCGTCACGGGTGACAGTGCCCAGTGCTGCATTCATGTGGCCCCTTCCTGCACCTTGCAGAGGCAGGGGTGGCCGTAGGTCCTGAAGCTCACAGAAGGTGGGTGAGCTGGGGTGGAGGAACAAGGCACCACGTCATAGAGCCTGACACCCTCCTGCAGCCCGCTCTGAGATTCTAGGATTTTCTAACTCTGACTCAAAAAGTAAAGGCTACCTGGGAACAGCCACCTGGACACCCAGCAAATTCAGGCCCAGCAGGCTGGAAACCCAGAGAGGAACTGAAGCTGCAGCCCCAGGCAGAAATTCTCCCTCTGGACCCACAGGTCTTTGCTCCTAGGCCCCTGGCCTATTGGATGAGGCCCTCCACCTGAAGGACAATCATGGCCTTGGCTTAAAGTCAGCTGACTGTAGGTGTTCTTCCCACCTGCGAAATACCTTCACGGCAACATCTGGGCGGGCGCTGGACCAAACTACTGGCTGCCGCAGCCCAGCCACAGTGACACAGGAAATGAGCCGTCACACTCGGGGGCTCCTTTCGAGGCAGTTGAGGGAGAGTCTGATGAAATTATGGGGGTGTGGGAGCTGTAGTTTCTGCCTGGGGTCCCTGGCTCATGTGGCGGGCCGTGGTGACATGCTTTGTGATTTCAGAAGGTGGCCAGAAGGCTGGGCCAGGAGACCCCCACAGGGCCTAAAGATGGCCTTGCAGGGTGGGTCCAGACCGGCTGAAGGAGACAGCCACAGGGACTGGCACTGACAGGGCTCACCCCCATCTCCTCTGCCCGGCCATCCAGAGCTGGTTCTTTTATCCGAAGCACCCTTATTCTTTCAGTCCAGCAAACTCCTAAGAATCCTTAGAGACCCAGGTCAATTGCCACCTCCTCCAGGAAGTCCTCTCTGATGCCTGTGGCAGGATTACTCCCACGGCCCTTTGTGAAGGCTCCTCCTGGAGCCTCTGGGGGCTCCCCGGACCCTCCATGTGAGGCTCTCCTTCCCCCCACACCCTAACGTGGCCCTGGCCCTCATCACACCCTGATTCTCACGAGTCACTCGAGAGCATGTCCTGTTCTGGGGTAACACCACCCATGCAGCCACTCCATGCCAGGTGCTGCACGGACAGAGCTCATCCCCCCCCAGATCACTGTCCTTAGGGAGCTGGCAATGCAGATGGAAGACGGAAGTAGACAACCCCCAAATAGGATGTTGCATGCCCAGAGAGAGGCAGGCCTAGGGCAGGCAGTGAGGGCCTGAAACAGGGGATCACCCAGAGGGAGCTGCAGGGATATCTGAAAGTCCCCCAAAGAGGCCTCTTGCTTCCCACAACAAGAGGGTTTCACAGCACCTCTGGTCACTGTGTCACAGCCACCCTGTCTGTCCTCCCTTCCCCACCACACACTCATCACATCTTCTGTTCACAGAGCTGCATGGAGGTTCACGTCAGCCCCCCACACCACTGCTGCCACTGCATACATCAGGGACCCCAAACCCATGCCAAGGGGGCAGCCCAGAAAGCTCCCCCAGCCTCTGGTCCCCCAGGCACCTGGACAGGGGGAGGGGGTGTGGGAGGAAAGGCCTCTCCCCTGGCTCTCCGTTGTCATCCGAGCCAAGACTGCCAAGCGCAGTTGCACGCTTTGTGCTCTGCACTAGGGTGTTGGGGTCAGGGGCAGGTGGGAGCTGAACTCCAGCCTCTGATCTGCTCTCCATGCCGACCTCAGGCTCTCCATGCCGACGCAGGCTGTGACGGCAGGCATAAGGAGTAAGGGGCTTTCAAAAGGGGCCCAGAGGACCTGCCTTTCTCAGATTGCACTAAGGCTCCGAAGAGGCCTGTTGGCCCTAACCTGCTGGTGCCAAGCGTCTCCTGTGGCCTCCTGAATTGTTCCCCCAGGGAGGCTTTACCTTACTTACCCCAGGTGGGAATTTTCTGTGTGGCTCTTTATTTAAAGGACACTGAGCAGGGCTGGGCCTTCGGGAGCAGTTTCTAGAGGCTGCTTTTCAAAGGACTCTTGCTCCCAGGTACACCCCGGATCTCCCCCACGCCCTACCTCCCAGGAAGACGAGGCAGGACCTGGACACCCCAGGCTGAAGTCAGGCCCCCCTCCCCTTCCTCTTACCTAACGGTGGTCTGGGGCCTGCTCTGCCACAGTCAGGCTCTCCCGTCCTTGCCTCTTCACTATTGATTGTCTGGGGGCAGCATTCAGAACAAAACCAGAGGTCCTTTTCAGCACCTTCTTGGACAGCTGGGAAGCAGCTTGCTCCCCAGATGCCCACCCAGCCGGCCAGGGCCTCCGCCGCCGTCTGCCGTCCCCGCCCGGGGCCTGCCTGTATCTGCAGTGACAAGGAGGCCCTGTAGCACGGCAGCCCTGTCATGATTCAGAACAGACCTGCAAGGTGAGGCTGCGTGGCCATTTCCTACCAAACCCCATGGGAGCAATGACAGGCCTTCCCTCGGCCAGATGCGCCTGCGTAAAATCAATCGAGCAGCGGCCGAGCAGAGTAGTTGGAGTCATAGATTTTCTTTCCATCTGGATGTTTGCTCTAATTTTTTTTTCCTTTTCATAGCTAAGACCGAGATGGACATTGCCGTCTCAAGTTCTTCTCCCCCCAAGGTGGTTTGCAGAGGGGTTGAGTACTTCCCGGCTGAGAAGAGAAAAGATGTTAACGTCAGAAGAGTAAATACGTTTAAGGCTTTGGGAGAAAAAGTGAAGCTGATATCAGTATAGACTTGTATTAGAGGAGACACTGGAAAGCAGAATTATTTTAGTACCTAGGATCTTCTGGTAATTACTTGGCATCATAGAGCCATGCAGAAGGAGGGCGCATGGGAGGTCATCAAATGAAACCTCCTGACAGATGGTCCTCCAGGCTCTGCTTGATTAGGTGGGGCGACAGGCAGCTCACTATCTCCCAGGCAGCCTATTTCATTTGTGTGGAAGGGACCACTGAGGCCAGGAGTCCAACCTCTTTTGCCATCAAATGCTCCAGTTCCCTCTGTGGTCTTCATGTGCTGGCCCAGGCTTGACTTGCACATTTCAGGGTTGCAAAGAGATCGTGACTCCTGAGCTGGCCCTCCCTACCTGGTCATCCACTCTGTCCTGGGCTCTGGAGAGTTAAAGGTGGGGACACAGACACTGCTTCCAAGGAGTGCCATCCCAGGAGAGGCAAGCAGGTCATCAGATGGATGTCAGCCTGGCAGAGCCAGCACAGCAGAGACACGGGCCAGGGTCGAAGTCACGAGGAAAAGGCAGCTGTGCTGCAGGATCCAGGAGGGCTTCTCAGAGGAGGTGGCTCCTGAGTGGATTTTGGAGGACAAAGAAGAATTAGCGAGGGAGACAGAGCAAGGAGTGGCATTCTGGGCAGAGCAGTAGCTGGTGCCGGGCTCTGTAGTGGGAGCCGGCGTGGTGTGAGGAGCGTTTAAGCACTTGGTGTCGCTTGGGCACAGGGTGCCAGGCAAGAGTGGCAGGAGAAGTGTGGGGAGGTGGGGGACCACCCTGCTGAGAACCTGGGGTTTATCCTGAGCAGCGAAGGGTTTAGGCCAGGGGAGCTCGCGGAGCTCTTGCCTGGAGAACAGTCTCTGGCCAGGGCAGATGAACTGGAGGTGCCCGTGGCCACGAGCAGCAGGAAGGAGCACGTGGCCAAAACCAGGTCCTGGCTGAGAGTCTGCCGTGGGCTCTGTGCTCAGTGCTCCATGCATCCTGCTTGCCTGGCCCTGGCAGAGAACAGGGCCCCCACCCGCGGTCCACGGGAAGAGACCAATGAAGGGACCGGTTAGTGGGGTTAAGGCGGCAACCCTAGGCTGTCGAGGGACCCAGTGACTCATGACAGCGGGAGGCCTTCACGTCTGCCAGGCCAGAAAGGGTGATGAGAAGAAAAGGGTTCTCCTGAGCCCAGAGCGAGCCAGAGCCAGAGCGCGGGAGCAGGGGAGCAGCCGGGAAGACAATTCCGTCCTCTCTCTCCTGGCACCCTCCACTCTCCCAATGGTACCTTCCAGATCTTGCCAGAGCACAGAAGAGGCCAGGAGGTGCTGCCTGAGGGGTGGCCTCTCAGGGCGCAGGGAGAGGCAGCGACAAGTGGCGGCAGAAGGAGCAGGGTGCAGGGCTTGGAGATCCGCAGGAGCGTGACAGCGGGGAGGAGGCCTGGTGGCTCCCGGGTCCCGGGCTGGGGTGACAGGTGGGAGTGGCACTGCTCCCCGAATCGGGAGGAAGTGGAGCAGCCCAGGGAAGGGCTGATGGGCTCCGCATTGGCCATGGAGTGGGCAGGGTTGTGGGGGTTGTCTGAGCGGAAGTCTCAAGCGACAGCCGCACTGGCAGGTCCAGAGCTCGGAAGGGAGACGGGCTGGAGAAGAGACAGAGGAATCAGTCGTCGAAGGTGGTTGAAGCCTGAGAGTGGGCCGACGGCCCGGGAGGCAGGGCGGGGAATGGCGCTCAGGCGCTCTGCTTTGGCAGAGGCCTGGCCCAGCGGCCACATGCGAGGGTCCAGCCCGGGCTGGATGGCACTGCAGCTGGGGCCCCATCCTGCTTCCACAGCCTTCCCTCCAGTGTTGTTTCATCATAGTCTTCTGAGCCATCTCCAAAAGGGATGGGAACACCTACGAAGTGGGCAAGACGGTCCGCTGCGGTGCAGGAAGACTGTTACAGCATTCCATTTCTTTAGGTAGGAGAAAGAAAACTGAGGAAATGAAGCCTCACTGACCTTGAGCACTTGGACCAACTCTGGGGCCCTGGCTCCGCGGGGGCATCTGCGGTTCTCCACAGGGGTCTCCCAAGGACAGTGGCCAGTCCACGCGTTACACCAGGCAGCAGTGGGGCCTTGTGCAGGGGTCCCCAGGACCACCCCAGGCTCGTTGATTCCCAGGGAGGATTTGCAAGACTGAGCATCTAGTCAGCCTCGCGGCGAGGGTTCATGACCGTAAAAGGAGGCGCCGCAAAAGCGGCAAAGGGAAAAGGTGTGTGGGGCGAAGTCTGAGGGAAACCAGGCGCAAGCTTCCAGCATCCTCTCCCAGTGGAGTCGCATGGGGAAGCACTTGGTTCCTCCATCGATGACTTTTGGCAGCACAGTGAAATGTTGTCTTCCAGGGACTTTTTTTTTGTTGTTAGAGACTCAGTGCCCAGGGTTTTGTTGGAGGCTGGTCACCTTGTGCCTACCACATACCAGAATTCCAGACTCCCAGGTTTAGGTATGGAGGGAAACTTCCTGAGATCCAGGATCCCGGGGGCCAGCCAGAGGCCCGCCTGGCGAGCAGGCCTTGCCTAGGGCAGCAGTCTCAGGCCTGCTGAGTTTGCCCTTTTCCATACGGGGATTGTCACTCATTCTTTGCTTTCAGTTTATGGCAACAGATTAGTTTCCAGATGCCAGGGAAAATTTATCTACAATGCTTTAACTCGTGTGACTAATTTATGCTATTGCATCTTAAACTTAGCCCATGCAAAATCGACAAGTGGCTTGAAAATTATGACTTCAAAGAAAACATAAGCCAAAGCAGAGCTGCCTGATGCTAAGTATGTTGGGGCAACCCTTAGCTCTTTGTCGGACACATGCTGAGGCAGAAATACCTATGTCATTTCATCATTCTCGTCCTTTTCTAAGTGTCTGTGTTTAAGGTGGTTTTGCTGGTAGGAGGACACGATAAAAAAAGCCTTGAACTTAATAGCTGTGTCCACATATTCGCTTTGAAAGTGTGCTGAGCTCACCCAGGAGCATGTTCGTGGCTGACCAGCTTCCCCTCTGGGTACGTCCTTCCCCCTTGGATCCCGGACTCCTGAGAGTGGGTGCCCCTGATCTGAACTGAGGAGACTGTTTGAGGGGCGGGCAGCACGAGGGGTTGGGGAGGGGGCTGCACAGCAGGACAAGGCGCTGAGGCCCAGGCTCCGCTCCAGAGCCATCTCGTGGCGTAGTCGGGGAAAATATCTCGAACACTCGGGACCTTGGCTTCTTCGTTTGTAACTTCCTCGCTCGACCAACAGCTCCAAAAAATCACCATTATATGCTGAGCCTCTCGCCTACCAATACGTGCTGAATGAGCAGATGACTGGATGGATGGAAGAAAAGGAGGGAGGGAGGGAGGGAGGATGAGATGCTCTTTAAGGGCCCCGAGCCGTCCTCACAGACTAGGAGTGTGTGGTCTGCTCACTGAACAAGCTCTGTCTAATTCCCGATGATGGGGAGCGCATGTGGCTCAAGCGGTTGAGCACTGGCTCCCCACGTACGAGGTCCTTGGTTCAAACTCTGGCCCCGGAACCTCAAAAGTAAATAACTAAACAGATAGCTTAGTTAATTAATTAGTTCCCGGTGCCTGGCTCCTCCTCTCCCAGTGGGGTTTACTTTGCTTGCTCCCTGGCATGAGGTTGCAGCTGCCGTGCCCTCTCTGAAGCACCATGCTCCATTCTCGCCTGTCTGGTTTCCCCTTGTTTTTGAAATGAAGGCAACAAAGAAAGAGGGCCGAGCCCCCTGCAGCCCTCGTACCCTTTGCACGCCACGTCTCAACAATCTCTGCTGCCGTCAACCCTCCCTTGACTTCGAGCTCAGCCTTGCACCCTGCCCGGCCAGTGTCCATTCTCACAGATAAAGTGGAAAGGGGAGACGTTCCCTGTGTGAAAAGCTGGAGAGCCACGTTGCTAGAAAGGCCCTTGAGGGGACGGGCTGGAGCGTTTGGGGAACCTCCTGTGCGAGGAGCCAGCAGCCCCAGCTGGACAGGGGCTGGACAGCCCCTCCCGACACGAAGGCCTGACCTGCCGGCCTGGCACACCTGCTTTCTCCCTTTTTAAAAAATGTTGTCGTTTGCTGTTTCTTTAATCATGAAAAATATATATAACATAAAATTTGCTCCTTTCGCCATCTTAGGTGGGCACTTCGGGGGCATTAGTTTCATTCACAGTGTGATACAACCATCCCCACTAGCTAGTTCCAAAACTTTTTCTTCACCCCAATGTCCCCATTAAGCAATGGCTCCCCATTTCCCCCATTCCCGGCCCCTGGTAACCTCCAATCTACTTTCTGTTTCTATGAATTTGCCTTTTCTAGATGCTTCATACAAGTAGAATCAGACAATATTTGTTCTTTTCGGTCTGGCTTCTTTCACTCAGGGTGACATTTTCAGGGTTCACCACGTGGTAGCGAGTGTGGAGCCTCACCCCTGGTTGTGGCTGCAGTGTTCCACTGGAGGTGTGTGCACTCAGTTTACCCGTCCCTGCTGATGGGCGCGTGGGCGGCTCCCACCTTTGGGCTATTGTGACTGGTGCCGCAATGGACGTTGGTGTCCTGGCGTCTGAGTCCCTGTCTCCGAGCCTTGGGGCCCACACCTAGGAGCAGAACTGCTGGGCCGTATCTGTCCTTTTCCTTGAACCACATTCACCTTTCTGCCGCGTTCCGCCGAGACGGGTTAGAACCTTTCAGAGGAAACATAGTTAACCGGAGCTGAGGAGACAGCAGAGGAAAGGCCAGAAGTGGAACACACAGAGCAGTTTTTTGTCCCTGTAAGCAGGAGGCGTCCAGCCCCAGGGCTGGGCCGTGATGTGGGCACAGCCCTGAGATGGGGGGCTTCTGGGTACCGAGGGGGTGTCCAGGCCAGCCGGAGGGCCTGGGCTCCGGCTGCAGTACAGGCAGGGAGTGGGCGCCCAGGAGGCCTCCGACATAATGGCGGTGGCTGTTCCAGCCTGGCCTGCAGGGCCCCAGGTGAGCAGGTCTCAGGCACCTGTCACAGCTAGCAGGTCACGTCTGCCACCAGCCCAGGGTCAGCGATCTGGGCGCACCTGTGTCCTTAGGAGGGAGGGAAGTGGCCACCACCTTCAGTGACCCCTCAGTGGTCCTGGGGCCCCAGGCCCTCTGCGGCCAGCGCCCTGGGTCTGGTAGGTGGCCAGTAGAACGCATTGTCCAGAGAATTGAAGTTTGAGCGAGAATTGACGTTTGGCTCAACCATGGGCAGAGTAGAACCGTCGACCCGTCCTGGAGCTCCCCGACTGGGGCGGGCTCACGCGGGGCGCCGCGTGGCCCCCGGGAAGTGCTAACGCCTCCATTTTCTCCATCCGCGCCTGCAGGTCAGGACCTGGATTCTCACAGTGGGCTACACCACCGCCTTCGGGGCCATGTTTGCCAAGACATGGAGGGTCCACGCCATCTTCAAAAATGTGAAGATGAAGAAGAAGGTAACTGCTCTCCATCTGTTTCAGGCCTTTATCCAGCAAACATTTATTAGGCACCCACTGTGTCCAGGCCTGGCACTCCTGGCTGCAGATCCAGGCTGCAAACCACCCCCACCTGCTGGCACCATCAGCCCCCCGGGAGGCAGACCGTTGACAGGGCAGGTACAGCACGCAGTGGGGGGCTGGTAGGGGGCCGCGAGTGCTGGGTGCCAGGCATACCGGGAGGAAATGTCACCTGTGCTGAGTTAACCAAAGAGGGTGGGGAGCTGGGAATCCAGCAGAGAGACAGTGTGGGCAAGGGCCTCGGTGGGGGGGCTCAGCCTGGCCGTGTGGCATGGGGTCCTTGGCGGCTGGAGCCACATTAGTTAAGGAATCTGCCCTTGAACTTATGGGCCATGGGGAGGCTTAAAAGAGGGCAGTGAAACGGGGAAGGGGCCCGATTTCCTGATTCCGTTTTCAAAGAGGCCCTTTGAGCTCGGCCTTCTGGTGGGTGGGACTGTGACGTTCACTCGGCTTGACCCTTGGCGTACACGGCTGTCTGTTTTCATTCATTCCGTCATGTGAGTTTCTCCCTAGCTCCCGCAGGGAATGCAAGGCCAGGGCGTTGCTTCTGGGGCTCCCCTGGTCCATCCTGAAGGTGAGGAGTGACTGTGATATCCAGCACTTCGAGCCGTTGTCCAGAGGGCCCCCTCTGACAGCCCGGGCCTGCCCTGGGGGAAAGGGTGCAGGTCGGCTGCCTCCTCTTCAGCCAGCCCGTGGCCTGTCCCTCCTCCCCCATCGCCCCACTCACTAAGTTCTCCAGCCCCAGAGCTGGAGCCTGGCGCGGCGGCACGAGCGGGGAAGACCTTGCCCTGGCTGGTGCTGCTGAGGTGTAAGCTTGTGCTTTAGACGCTCATGGGTGCTCTCTGGAGGCTTCAGCGCCCCTCTTCACTGGGACTCTCTCTCCTGTGCTGGCCTTGACATGGGTAAAATTCTCTTCCCTAAATTGGCCGTTGGTGGCTTCTTCCTCGGCCCCTGAGAATCTGGCAGTTCACTGACATCCCCTCCACAGAGGCCTTCCTGCGCCCTTTCTCCTGCAGACCCCAGGACCGGTGGACCCCAGGCAGCCACGCCCCTTTGGTTCCTCCCTGGGAGCAGCTGGGCAGCCCATCCCCCACTTTCGGTCTCTCAGGCCGGAATCAGAGCTCAGTCCACTGTGTCTCCCACTCCGGGGACCCCATCAGGCCATGGTCTCTGTAAAGCCTCTCTCGACTGAGGTCCAGGAGGAAGCACCCCTCGTCCTCTCACCTGGGGGAGGGTCTCACAGCACCTTAACCTTTCTTCCCCGAACTCCTCTTGTCACTTCAGCCCCCTCCCCACCACACAAACACACACACACACTCACACACGCGCGCACACACACACACACACTCTCTCTCTTGTAAACGGGTAGACCCCATTTCCGTACCCTCTTCTGCAGGCTCTGCTTGGCAGTCCCCCATGGCACTCGGCAGAATGGCCTCTGACATTCCGGCTCTTCCCCCGGAGCCTGGGTTTGCCTTCCTGGGCTCTGAGCCCTTATGCCCAGGGCAGCCCAGCAAGTGTGCCAGAGGTGGCAGGGCCAGCAGGTAACACAGGAGGCTGGGGCACCTGCCTTCATCCTTCTGAGCCTCAGTTTCCCTATCTGTCCAATGGGGACCAGTGGGCGTTGTGCCGGCCCCTGAGCTGGGATTCCCTGGTCACCCCAGGGTGCCCAGGCAGCACCCTCCCTCCTCAGCCCCATCAGCCTCCTCCTGCTCCCAGGGCTGCTGAAGGGGTTGCAGCACCTGCCCCTCTCCAGGTGAGGTAGGGATGCCTTCTGCTTTCTCCACATCCCTGCCTCCCACCCTGTACCAGGACACCCCTTCAGAAGACTCCAGGCTGCATGCAGAGGGAGGAAACTCGGGGAGGAGAGAGCCCAGCTCTGCCACACTCCCTGAGCCTCAGTAGCATCCCTGACAACACCCTTCTGCACCATGGAAAGGCTTCCCCCTGCCCCCAGTGGCCCTCAGCCCCGGCTGCACATCTCAATCAAAGGGGAGTTTGGAAAAACACAAAATAATAATGATAGAAACAGCCAGCCCAGGCCAGTTGAAACCAAACCTCTGGAGCTGCAGAGTAGTTTGCAGACTTTCCTGGTGATGCAAATGTGCAGCCAGGGTGAAGACCACCGGTCTCAGTCAGGACTGCTCAGAGAGGGGGCCCAGACCCCAGCAGCATCGGCCTCCTCCGGGAACTGGTGGGAGCCCAGGGATCTGTGTTCGTGGAGCCCTCCAGGTGATACCGTTGCAGGCCCAAGTTTGAGAAGCACTGGTCTAAGTGGCTTCCAGGCCCCTCCTGCTCTGCCATTTCTGACAGCACCATTCTGGCTTTAAGAATCCCAGTGCTGAGTCCTCCATGTCAATAAGTGACTCATGCCCATTGCTAGCTGTAAGAAAGAACCAGCCTCTAAGCTCCCTTACTCATGTGATTGCTTTGGACAAATGCTCAGGTTGTCTGGCAACAATTGACAAAACTTGTCAGGGGAAGCGTCAGGAGTTCAGTTGTCTGGAAGCTCATTGTGCTTAACTCATCTCCCACGACCCCGTCTGAGCAGAGTGGGGCAAGCCTGGGTGTCTGGCAACCCCTGAGAGCTCAGGCTTCTGGTAGACCCAGGCATCCGGGAAGGCGCTTGCCTGAGAAACCGCTGAAGGCTTTGAGTATGAGACTTTTCCCCAGTTCTGTTTGTTGTGAAGATGATTAAGGCCGAGTGACCATGCACCAACTCCTTGGGGTTCCTCTGAGGTCTCTAGTTACTCCAGGAGCAGGTTTGTGGTGCTGCAGCTGCATATAATTTATCAGCCAGATCGAGGAGGTTAAAGGCATAGAAGAGAAACTCAAACATATGGGGCTCAAAACCTCCAATCTGGGAACCAGATTGCCTTGAAAGGATTGTGGCCAGGACAGTTCACAACTGGGGTTTCTCCCTGAGCCCAGCTTTTTATACAGCCAGGGTTGGTTTTTATTGTTGTTGTATCTGTTTTCAAGAAGTTTGAACTTGATTTTTCAGTGAGCCCCTTATATATATATTTTTAAATGGACACATTTATGAGGTTTCCAGGAATCTGTAAATGCAACCATATACTTTTCTCCATACAATCTTTTTATCCTTTTCTTCTTTCCGTGGCTCTGCCACCATGGTGTGCCCTCCCTCCGCACACTTCCACAGACCTCACCCCATATGGCCACATCTTTGAGCCATTAAAGAAAAAGAAGCCTATTAGTGGCAGTATTGACACATGGTGACTTAATGCTTCCAAACTCGGTATTTTTATAGCCGGTTATTTTTTTCTAAAGACCAATCATAAACTCTTCAGTTGAGAAGCCCTATTACCAGCTTTATTCTGCCTCTCACTGGGACCAAATTGAAATGTTGAAAATGAGCACAGGAACAGATGAGACCTTCTGTTCTGGGGCAGATGTTTTCTGAGGACAAAGGAAGTTTGCTCCAAGTACAGCATGATTCAGTCGCAGAGAATTCCTTGAACAACAAAAGCATCTGAGGCCAGCCCCTCAGACCTTCCAGCTGAGCTCAGCTACAGGAAGGTGCCCCGGGAGGGCCTTGAATAGCCACCCCGAAGCCCCAGCACCTGAGGTGGTATTCCCTCTAACTGGTGTTCCCCGGAGCTGGGCAGTGAGTTGGCCCAGGTGGAAGGCGAGTCTGAATCAACTTAAATCTGAAAACATGAAGTATTCTGAAGAAGTAAAGAAATGCTCTTCTCTCTAAAGCAGAGGTTGGCAAACATTTTCAGTAAAGGGCCAGAGAGTAAATATGTTAGACTTTGAGGACTTTACAATCTCTGTCAGCCACTCAACTCTGCTATTGTAGCATGAGAGCATCCATAGACAAATACATAAATGAATGTACATTTCCAATAAAACTTTATTCACAAAAGCAGGCAGTGAGCCAAATCCATAGTTTGCTTTAAGTAATGGGAAGTGACACTGGATGATAACAATAGCTAACCTCTTTTGAACAGCTAGAAGAAGCTGGGCTCAGCACCCTGATGCAGTCTTTGTGGCTGTGGTCGCCATTTCATAGGTAAGGAAGATGGCTCGGACGCTTGGGTCACTCACCCAAGATCACACACCTAATTAGTAAGATTCAAACTCAGATCTCAGTCCGGAATCTGGTGCTTAATCACTCCTAGGTACCTTCACTCCCATCTCTCGCTCAGTGGGCGTATGCCACTAATAACCTACAAGCCTCAGAACTGAGCCTGATGGTATCAGTGTGCACTGATGTAATCCGGGGAGAAATTCGGGTGGCTTCTAAGAAAAAACATGAAAAAGAAGGGAGGGGGTCAGAAGAGCTGAGTTGAGAAGAGGGAGATGGCCTGGTCTGATGTGCTCAGACTCTATGTGGTCAGCTCAGTGCTGTTTTATCTTTCCTTCCCTCGATTTTCATTATTTATGATTATTTTAAATCCCCTCTCCTTTACATTGTTGTATGCATATGCATGGGTAGATTTGTTGAATTATTCACTATACCCCCACTAAAATGCATGCTCCACGAGGGCAGGACATTTTCCATTTTGTTCACTGCTGTATCCCCAGTGCCTAGAATAGAACCTGATTCACAGAAGGCACTCCATAAATACTTCTGCAAGTAGTGAATGAAATGTGATTCGTAATGACTTAGCCTAACTCCATTCAGGCACAAACACTGGTCAAGTGCCAGGCTTTGGGAATGGCACCAATAGGAAATTAGACATGGCCTCTCCTCTTATTCCCAGGATCTTCCCACCAGGGATCCCTCTGGGCAATGTTTACTCCTAAGTCTAGTAGAGCTGTGTTGCAGTATCACACTTTGTCCCTAGATGTCACTGTGCAGCATGTAAACAGAATCAGTAATTGTCCGAACCCAAGTAGTACTGTCAAGAATAACAGCTCCAATTTGCTGAGCATCTTCACTGTGCCAGGTACTTTCCTAGGTGCTTCCCATGCATCCCCTCATTTTATTCTTAAATAACTCTGCAATTTAGAGATCACCGACCCCACCTTATAGATGAGGACACAGAGACCTAGCAAACCTAAGCAACTTGACCAAGGTCACATGGCTAATATTTGGCAGAGGTGGGATTAGAACAAGTTCTTCTGATTCGAAAACCCACGTTGTTTCCTTTGCATCATACTCAGAGAATATCAGACCAGCCTCCCTGGCTTCACACACACCTCCCCCACTTGCCATTTTACAAATGAGAAATGGAGAAGGAAAGAAGGGGAGTGATTCTTCCAGGGTCACATGAGTAGCATGTAATGGAGCCACAAATCCAACCCAGGCCCATGTAATTCCAATACTGTTTCCATCACACCAAGTGACCTCAAACTTCATACATGAGCCTCAAAATTGGAAGTCGTACTTTGTCACAGTTACAAGGAGAAATTCTGGTGCTGCTCTTTTAATACCGGCTGGGCCTCACGGGTTCCTTCCCCTTTCTAGGCTGCGGGAGCCTGTGCCTCCATCAGGAGGGACGTCTCCTGCCCTGGCAGGTGACTCGCTGATGTGGCTCTGCCCCCTGTCCCACCCCCTCCACCACTGTCATGCCAGACGCTCGCACTCCAGCAGCCACGCCTGCCCCAGCCACACAAAGCTCCCCACGGCAAGCCTAAAGCTGTTTCAGACAAAAGCAGCAGCCCCTATAAAGGCTTGGGGGGTGGAAATCCCAGCTGGGCCAGAGACTGGGATGGAAGTGTCATGCCTCAACAAAGTGCACACTGGGGGAGCAGTCGGGGCCAAGCAGAGGGGTTCAGTCAGATTCATCCCGGGGTGGTGGGGAGTCAGCAGAGACTCTCGAGCCGGGGTGACATGACACAGCCACACCCCTGACCTGGGCCCCCTGGCTGCCGTCCCGGAAGCTCCTTCAGCTCCAGGATGCTGCTTCCTCTGCCCGAGAATACCTCCTCCCAGGCGCCCGGGGCTCCAGCTCCCCCTGCTCCTCCAGCTCAGAGCCTCCTCTTCCATGAAGCCATTCCCTCTCCTCCAGCACCCCCGGCTTCTCTCAGACTCAGCTCTTGTCACACTCTAGTCACTCCATGAAAAGTCTGCCTCCCTCCCCGCTACCCTTGTGGGCCCCGGGAGGGCAGTGCCTGGGTCTGTCCGTCTCTGCATCCCCAGTGCCCAGCGGGCCTGATGCTGAGTGAGTGCTCAGGAAATGTCTCCTTGGGCCGCGCCGTCCAGTGCGGACCAAGCACTTCCCTGTCCCAGGCCACGGGCCAGTCACTGAGAATGCAGCGAGGAGCTCACCATTGAGAAGGGAGGGCAGGCACAAACCAAGTCCCCGCACATCACATGTCACCTGGGCTTCAGAGGAGGTGGACGGGGCCTTAGATCGCAAAGTCCTCTGGCCGTGCAGGGACCACGGAGAAAGAAGGTGTGCTCCCTGCAGGGCTTGGGGGCTGTGCAGTGGGGAGGGGCAGGTGGTGCCCCAGGAAGCAGAGCTTGCACGCTGGGCAGGAGGCAATGACCTTGATCTTGCTCAACAGCATCACTCCCTCCTGTGTCCTTCCTGAGAGAGCCTTCATTTATTCCCCCACATTCCCCGAGAAGGTCTGAGGGTCAGCTCCAGGCCCCAGGGTAGAGGGGAAGGATGCCCGTCCCTGCCTCCGTTCTCCATTACAAGGGGGAACACGGTAGCAGCAGGGCCCCATGCAGGGCACACAGGGACCCGGGTGGAGAAGAAGCTGCTCGAGCAGACTTGGAAGCAGGGAGGCACATGCCAGGAGAGATGGAGGGCCTTCACGGGCAGCTGCCTGGGGGCCCCCCAGCCCTGCGTTCAGCGTAAAGCCCCTCCCAGCCTGTCCTCCCAGGCCACAGCTCCCTGGGCACTTCTTCCTTGTGCCCCATCTTCTCGAGGCTGGTGGGGAGTTGCCTAGACCCCCAGAGGGCGGGTGTCGGCCACGTTTCTGCACCCATCAGCGGTTTACTGGATGCTTCTGGACAAAGGGGCCTTTGCCAGCACCACACCCCCAGGCCAAGCGGTTTTGGTAGATTTGATCTCTTTGGCAGCCGGTCAGCGACACGCTCTCGTTCTTTTCACATTGGGTGGCAGAGAGGCCTCCCGGGTCTCTCATTCGCCTTTAAAAAATGGCTTTCGGCATTAAAAGCTTCGGCCTCAGTATTGTCTTTTCCAGAAGGCTTCATCACATTAGCTTTTATTTGTAGGGGTGGAAAAAAAAAAAAAGGCATAAACCTGCAAGGAGGGAAATGCAGGTTTTGGCGCGAGTGAGAGCCTTCCTAGGACCCCGTCCCGTCGAGTGGGCTGGAAGCGGGTGGGAATCCCAAGGCCTTGTGAAGCTACTCCAGGGTGCAGAGCGGATGGGAGTTGTAGTTCTTTTTCATCCTTCATCTCAACTCCATCCGTCAAACGTTTAAGTGCCTACTGCATGCCAGGCCCTGCCAGGCGCCGAGGGCACGCGGATCCGTAAAACAGGCCTCCCTCCTGCCTGGGGCTCCGAGGCTACTGCGTGAGGCCGACTGCAAAGAGCTTAATCTGCCGTACGGTCAGTGCGGAGATGGAGGGGGTGGGCAGGACGGGGTGGCAAGGAGCAGGTGCTGAGTTCAAATCCAGGCTTCCCCTTAGCGGCTGCCTTACACCGAGCCAGTTACCTCGCTCCCCACCTCCAGCCACAGTTTCTTCAGCCATAAAACAGGAATAAGAACTGAGCCTGCCTTGACATGAAGGAGAAAGAGACACCAAACCCCTGTCCCAGAGGATGTGTTCGTTACATGTTAGCTCTTCCTCTGCTACTGTTTGACTCCTTGGGTGATGAAGCGCTATGGGAGTAAGTAGTTCTGCTGTGGAAGTCAGGGAGAGCTTTCTGGAGGAGGTGGCCACTGATCTGGCTCTTTAAGGATTTCTAGGAGTTTGCCAGATTGAAAGAATAACCGTGTTTCGGCCAAAAGAAGCAGTCCCTACCGAGGTCTGAGGGTGGGGTGGAAATCAAAGCTCAGCTCTGCCAGGGATGGGGGCAAGGGGAGTGGTCAAGCCTGAACAATGCACGTATGTGTTTGGGGAGCAGTCAGGGCTAAGCTCAGGAAAGGTCTTGAATGCCCAGCCAAGGAGTTTGTTGGAGTCATCCTGTGGGTGATGGAGAGACTCTCAAGCCCAGAGTGGCACAGCGCAGTCACTGCCCCGACCCTGGCCCCCCAGCTGCCGTCCAGGAAACGCGCTCATCTCTGCTCCCCTCTGCTCCTGTCCCTCCCCCAGATCATCAAGGACCAGAAACTGCTTGTGATTGTCGGGGGCATGCTGCTCATCGACCTGTGCATCCTGATTTGCTGGCAGGCCGTGGACCCCCTGAGAAGGACGGTGGAGCGCTACAGCATGGAGGTAGGGGCCGCGGTGGCGAGGGGCGCGGTGCCCAGGGGTGCTTCTGGACGAGAAACTCCGAGCACTTCAGAAGCCCCCACTTGTACAAAGAGAAATGGCACTGCACTTTGCGCTCTCCTTTAAGGGGGGGCTGCCAGGGAATAAACATTCCAGTAGCTCCTTCGTGTTCCTCTGTGGTCCTCAAAGTGACAAGCAATACATTTCTTTTCACACGTCTGATTTCAGATATTTTGTTGTTAAAGAGTCTTACATGGAAAGTAAGTACTGTTAAATGCCTGTTTCGATGTTCCGGGGTTCGGCCTTGCTCTGAACTCACCCTGGCCTTGCGGGACGTTCCAACAGGAAGGTCTGGCGCTCTTTGGAAGCTGTGGTTTTGTTGACTTTCTCTAGAGCAGTTGGATGAAACTTGGCCATTCTGGGGTGGGTTGTAAGGTTTGACTTCCAGGCAGAGCAGCAGGTTCTGTTGAAAAAACTGGCATGTCTCCATTTCTCTCATGGCATCATTAAGAGAATCTTTTTGTGAAATTTTGAGTGAATTCTTAAACTAAACAGGAAAATATCATTCTGTGCACTGGGGACAGAGGCTTTTATCCATCTGGACGAGTTTTTCTACAAATAAGCTACACAGCCTTTCTCTCAAGACAGACAGAGGGCACCTCACCCAGGAAGGAGTCATGCAATTGGAGCTGTAGCAGAGAGAGCCAGCTCTTGATGGCTGGGTTTAGGGGAGAGAGCTGGGGCGTGCCCTGCCATGTCACGACTCCAGACAGGCACACCTTGCCTGCTGTGCCCGCAGGCTCAGGGGCAGGACTCAGCTGAGCTCCCTCGACAGACAGGCTGTGTCCAGAGAGGGAGGTGGCATCTGCGCTCTCAGCATACACAGGTGGCAGTGGGGCAGGCCGGACCCCCACCCTGGGAGAATCCCCACCCACCACCAGTACTTAGAAATCTGCAGGATGTCAGCACCAGGAAAAAGCTGCCATTGACCAGCTGGGCCCCCAAACTAGGGAGCACCTGGGTTGAAGATAACAAGTGGTGATGATGGTGATGGTGGTGGTGGTGGTGACGAAGATGGTGATGGTGATGAAGATGATGAAGATGGTGATGGTGATAAAGAAGCCGGCATTATGTGTTAACTCAGTTAATCCACACAACTCTACAGAGCAGATGCGCTGGTTCACCCCACTTTGCTGAGAAGGAAACAGAAGTCCAGAGAGGTTTATAACTTACCCCAGATTACCCCGCAGGTTAGTGGCCACACCGCTGGCTACTGGGCAGTTTTTATGAGCTTTCATAGACTTCAGTCATCGGCCACAGATCTGTGAAATGGGGAGGGCCAGGAAATGTTTTCCCATCCCACACCTGAGGACTGAAATTCAAGTAATGGGCAGGCTGACGGCCCAGGCTCTGGGATGGGGGAGGCCTGGAGCTGGAGCAGGTGGACAGAGACCAGACCCCAGGGTGGCCGGGAAAATTGAGGGGCTGCCACCCCCACCCAAGGTTAAGGGGGTGCTGAATATGCACAGGGGTCCCAAACTCCTCTGTGCCTGACACAAACCCCTCTCTCCCTGGAGAGGTCCACAGGGCGCCACTTGGAGTCTGACTCAAGAAAGAAATGAATCCAGGAAGCCTGCTCTCCCCGCCCCCTCCCCCAGACTGTTGAGCAAGATAACTGTTGTGCATTTGTTTGTATAACTGACGGTTCGCTGTCAGGGATCTTCCTTTTCTTCCTCCCATGCTGCTCTCCATGGCTCAGTGCATAGGACCTTAGAACATTCCAGGGCCTCCAGGGCAGTGTTCGCAAACCAGGAGTCCTGGGGTGGCACAAAAGTGCCTTTTGGTGAAGATGAGGAAACCGAGGCAGGGAGGGGCAGGGCTGCCAGTGGCCCGTGCGGCCTCGCCTTCCCCTCTAGGTATCTGCTGAGATTTGTCTCTGCACCTTTCTGGCGGGTTCCCCTTTTTCTCCTCTGGTTTCAGGGTTGCCCGTCACTCCATCGCCATGGTAACAATACCCTTTGCTTTGTCACCCTCCAGCCCTGGCAGTTTATTGTTGTTTTCCCACCAAACAGCCCCTCGACCCTGGTCTGCCAGACGCAGCTCGCTGGTTGGACAACGTGCCTGGGACAAGCTGTCCTAAGTCCTCCTTCAGGGGGGTGCTTACTTCCGGGACCCCAAGCCAGCACCTCACAGAGGGGAACAATGCGGCAGGAGAGAAAGGCTAGGCTTGCGGGGTGGCAACAAGAGGTCTTGGTGGTCTGCCCCCTTCCCCCACTACCCACCTGGGCGCCCGTGGCTGCACCGCGCGTGACACTCCCAAGCCTTCACCCAGGCTACTCCACTTCCAGAAAGGCCCGCCCCCTCCTCTGCTTCAGCACCCGGCTCCCGGGTTCCCCCCGAAGGGGACAGCACCCAGTTGGCCACCTCCCTTCCACGCCGCCGTCCCCAGTGCCCTGAGTGTGCGTCCATCAGGACATTCTCATCACGCTGTGCCGCGTGCACCTCTGTCCCCCGCTCCCCCACCACGAGCTTCTCCCCATCTGAGCGCTCCCCAGATCTCAAGGCACCTATAGGCTAGCAGGGAGCAGAGGCAATAGCGGGTAGCCCTGGGGGCCCCGTCTCTTGCCCTTAGGAGGAAGCAGCAAGATGAAGCGCTCGGGGCCAGCAGGGAGAACCCTGGAAGCGAGTCTCCCAGTGAGAGTGAGTGCCGGTGTCCCTGAAGGAAACTGACTCTGGGGTCTTCCCGGAGGCACCCCAACTCCCCATACTTACTCCTTTTAATTTAATTACCACTGCTATAGCCTGTCATGTGCAGCTATGGTCGCAGATACTTTACAAGGATTCATTCATTTAATTTCATTGTTATGACAACATGAAAGAGAGATGCTAGTATTTTCCCCACTTTAGAGTGGAGGAAATGGAGGCACAGAGAGGTTCGGTGACTGGCCCAGAGCTGCACAGCTGGTGAGTGGCAGGTGGCCTGCTCAGAGCCACGCTGCCACCCCACCTGCATGCACAGGTTGAAGAGTCCCAGGAGAGGGAGGAGCTGGGTTCTGGTTCCCCACCGCCTCCCCCTCTGAGGGGTGCACGGAGCGCCTGGCCCCTCGGCCCTGCTCTGCACCCGTGCCGTACTGCCTCGGTACCATCAGGAGCCCCATGAACCCCATGAGCCACCGGGTGATGCCCACTCCCCACGGGACGGTTGCTGGGGAAGGTAGAGGGTCTGTGGGCACCCGAGAAGGAGATTTATCCCGCCTCCAGGGGGCCGGAAGGCGTCCCAGCTGAGGGCTGCGTCCCTGTGAGCCAGCCAGCTCAGCAGGGCAGACTCCAGGCCAGGCAGCTGCGCGTGGAGAGGAGGCAGCTTGTCTGATTACCAGGCGCGGGGCTGGCGCGGGGCAGGGGCTCTGTCGGCGCAGCCGCTTTGGAAAACCCTTTGACTCCAGGACGGGTGTCCGGTGTCCTCGGGCTGCTCTAGCCAAGTGCCGCCAACTTGGTGGCTTCAAACAGCAGACATTTATTCCCTCGCTGTCCTGGAGACCAGAAGTCTGAATCGCAACTCCAGGAGAGGGTCCTTCCTGGCTTCTCGGGGCCCTGCTGTTGGCCCCGGTCCTTGGCCTCCCCTGACTGCGTGTCTCCAGCCTGTGCCGCCGCCTTCACGGCCTTCTCTGTGGGCCTTTTCCCCTCTGCTCCCAAGGACCCCATCGCATTCGCTTAGGGCCCAGCTACGCCAGTGTGGCCTCATTCTAACTAATCCCATCTTCAAAGACCCTATTTCCAAGCAAGGTCACACTCAGGACTGGCTGTTCGCACTCGAACGTGCCTTTTGGGGGGACACAGTTCAACCCCAACAGCGCCTGTGCCCCGCGGCCCTGCCGTGTGCCGGAGAGACACAAGCAGCGCTGGCCACGCGGCCACGCATGGGGGGCGCCTCCGACCCCCTCAGCCCCAGGGCGGACACGGCGGGATGAGAGTCCCAGACAAAGGAATATTACACAGTTGGGGAAATGAACGATCCGCAGGTACATGCGTCAGCTCGGATGAGTCTCAGAAACATAACATGGAGCCAACAAGCAAATCAGAGTTAAAGTTTGAAAACTGGTGGAACTAAGCAAAACGTTTTTAAAGATACAGCAGTAGTATGTATCCTCAAGCAGAGACAGGAAACTCTAAAGAAAGCGAAAGCAATTGTTGACACAGAATTTGAGGTGGTGGGGACCTCCTGGGGGGTGGGAGGAGGCTTTGGGAAGGTCAAATTCCGACCATGTTCGCCTTTAAATTGTCGTGTGCCTTTCTTCTACTCTTTGCTGGTATGATCATATTTTCTTTTCCTGACAAAGTTTAGAGTCCTGAAGGAGTCCTGCTGGCCAGAGCCGAGGGTGCCTGTGGGGAGGTGACAGGAGGGACAAATGACCATGTAGGCAGGGCCTGGGTCGGGCTGAGCAGAGAGATGGAAACGTCAACCTCGAAGCTCTTTCCTCAAGGGAGGGGCAGAGGTGACCCGGCTGCAGGGTGGGAGCACAGCACGTGGGCAGGTGAGGCTGGGGGCCAGGGGTGGGGAGGGGTTTTACCGCCATCCAGGCAGGTGCTGGCAGGAGGGACAGAGCAGGCCAGCCCCGAGAGGTTTAAGAAGGCAGACACAGCAGGACTTGGCCATCATGGGCTGTCTAGGGTGCTGGCAGGAGCACCATTCCCAGATTTCAGACAGAGTGGGGGCAAGGATGGAAGCTGGGGGCTCACCTGAGATGCCTGAAGCCTTCTGGGCAGGGGGCCTCGGGAGATTGGAGGAAGGTCCTGCCCTGGGGAGATTCGGGGAGGGGAAGCACGTTGAGGGTGGGAATGGTCACCCAGGGAGTGGGTGCAGGGAGAAGGGAAGAGGTCCTCCGTGGGCTCTGGGAACCTCTGAGGGGTGAAGGCAAAGGAGGAGGAGCCAGAAAGGGGAAGGTGAAGGTGTAGTCTGAGAGGTAGAAGGGGGCAGGGGAAGAGAGCTGCCCACGGGGGGAGGGGCAGGAGAGAGCCGCCCACGGGGGGAGGGGCAGGAGAGCGCCGCCCACGGGGGGAGGGGCCGGAGAGTGCGTCCACGTCCACGGGGGAGGGGCAGGGGGCGAGCCGCCCACGGGGGGAGGGGCAGGAGAGAGCCGCCCACGGGGGAGGGGCAGGAGCGAGCCGCCCACGGGGGGAGGGGCAGGGGTGAGCCGCCCACGGGGGGAGGGGCAGGGAGCCGCCCACGGGGGGAGGGGCCGGAGAGTGCGTCCACGGGGTAGGGGCAGAGGGCGAGCCGCCCACGTGGGGAGGGGCAGGGGCGAGCCGCCCACCCGGGGCGGCCGTCTGAGGGACGGAGAGCTGTCGGGAGACGAATGGCACAGAGCAGGACCAGAGCTGCCTGTGCCCCGGGGTCTGCCCGGCGGCGCGGCCCTGCCTCTCCCTGCAGAGTCCGGGAGCTGGGCGCGCTCCTGGAGGTCTGCGGTTCAGGTGGAGCCGGTGGGAAATGCTGCTGAGCAGGTGAGAAGCGGCTTTACAATGCCGGTTTGCGTTCTTGGAAGAAAAAGCACCTCTTGTCTGGAGCACCTGCTCAGCCACGGGCCGGGTAGGCGCTGGACGCCGGGCTCTGGAGGCCAGCGGGAGGTGGCGGCCGCGGATGGAGCCTGAAGGCGGGACCTAGGTGTGCCCCGGCCGCCCTGGAGGAGGAGGGTCGGACCGCGGTCGGAGCCCGGGGTCACTCCAGGTCTCTCCAGTGTGCAGGGAGGTCAGGGCGGAAAAGAGGAAGCGGCAGAGGAGACTGGGAGACACCGGAGTGGGAGGAAACCCTCGTGGGCTTGGAGTCCCTGAAGCCGAGACCGTGGGACGCCCGGAAGGGCATCCTGAGGCTGCCCGCACTCCCCGCGGCCTTCTGAAGCCGTCCCGTCTGCTTCCCAGGGGGGCCACAGACTGAACCTGGAATCCCGCGCAGCCCAGGCCCCTGCAGGGGCCGCGTGCGTGGCGTCCCTGACCAAGATGGCCTAGCAGCCTGCAGCAGGAAGCCCTGCACTGGGCTCTGTGGCCTTCTGGCCACGAGGGCACTGGGCAAATGAAGGACAGAGCAGAGGGGTATTTCAGACTTCCTTCCACGCTCCATTGTTTTGCCGTTTGTGGAAGCAAACGGGGGATTTGGAAGTTGGGGACAACACTTGGCTCCGAAACTGGTGGCTTCTACCAGCCATGTTTCTATGGAAACAGATATTGGAAGAGGCAAACACAAAGAGTTTTAAATAATTTTAACTCTTATCTTCTACCTCCCTCTACAGTTGCTCTAGGGAAAGAAAGAAAAAACCCAGGCTTTAAGCCGATACTTCCCAGAAACATCTGGTAGCTTCATAGAGCTTATCCAAGCCCTGCCTCACACTGTTCATTTTGGAAGAAAGAGATTCCAGAATGGCAGGGAGTGGGGGAGGTAAGGCTTGAGATCGGGGTCCACTCTGCTGCGTGGCTGCTCGTGGGCTTCCCAGGTTAAGGGTCCTGATCCAGATGACCAGTCATCGCTGCCCAAGCTGCCAGCCCAGGACAGCAGGTCAGGTTTTTGCCATCCACAGTCATCCATGGTGGCCTAGAGGGCCAGGCCAGGGCCCAAGTCAGACACAGACCCCAGCCCAGGTTGGGTGGTCGCCCCGTTAGTGGAGGGCCACCCCGCTCCGACTTCGCTCCAAGGAGGCCCTGCACCCTCTGAAGGTCTCGCCTCCTCCTCCTGTTTTCACGCTCCCCATCAGCTCCCGGGTGAAGCCCACTCCCCTCAGCAGGCTCCAGCAGGCCCCCATGGCCTGGCCCCACCCACCCGCCCAGCTTCCTCTCTCGCCATCCCCCTCCTCACTCCCTGTGCTACCCCAAACTTCCTGGCCCTTCTCCCAAGCGTCACACGCCCTCTTCCTTCATGCCCTGGCACGTGCTGCCCCTTACCCAAAACAGAGCACCCTCCTCCCTGCCCAGAAACGCCACCTTCCTGATCTTCATGTGAAAAAACTCCAACTTGACCTTCAAGAGGCAGCGCAGAAAATTCTTCTCTGGGAGCCTGTGGACCACGCAGCTGCCTTGATGCCTCTTTCCTATGCTCCCACCTCCCCTGTAGACCCCTCTGTCTGTTCACGACACCTGGTAATTGCCAGTCTGTGCACCTGTCGGCCCCCAGTCTGTGACCTCCTCAGAAGCCAAGGCTGTCTCTGTGTCCCCAACACCCACCAGCAGGGCCTGACTCAGAGCTAAGACCTCGGTAAATATTTATCGACTAAATCGTCCCCTCCACCTGGAACTCTCTCCCTATGCCTCCATATGTCCAAATTCGACCCATCTGTCTTAGGCCCATTAAGCCAGTTTCTCAAAAAAATGTCTTTGCCGAGTTGCAATTTAATTTAATATTACACCCTCATCTTTTATCAAGGGCCCACTTCTGAAGCCAGAGCTGCCAATTAAAGAATGATTCAGCATCTTCTTTAAAGGCTGTTGTTCAGTCTGTGACTTAGTGCCCCCGAGATAAAAATCCAAAGGATAGATGGAGTCCTCGTGGAATTTAGCTCCAGGAAATAGGCTAAATGTGCTCTCTCCACCAACTTGTATCTACTTCCTTCCTTAGATCAGGCAGTTGGAACTGGATAAGCCGCTCTATTTTCTTTTTAACCTTGGCTGCTAGAAAGTTAGAGCCGAATTGAACACTCAGCTACAATAAACCATCTTATCTCAGTTTCCTGGAGGAGTATCTTGACTTTGGATCGTTTGTCTTTATTTTTAACTGTCCTGTTGCGTTTGTGCTTTGATTGTGTGCTGCCTCGGGCCCTTTGGGAGAGGAGGCAAGGTGGAAATTCCAGATTAAGTTATTAAAATGAGAACGCTAGGCGAGATTTAATTGGAATGCTATGCCAGGGAGAGGTTTCCAGGGTGTCCACAGACATTTGCCTCCTGGCACGAGGCCTGGCTCAGCCCCGGCTGCAGCCAACACTGTGGGCACAGATGCGTTTGGACCCAGGGTATGGACAGACAGAAGTGCCCTGCCAACCACTGCCGTGTTTTTGGAACATCTGGTGCCGGAAGGAATCATAAACATATGAGAGATTGTGGCTCCTTTCTTCTTCCTCCTTGGCTTCCCTGCCTGCTGTTGGGAGGCACCTGGGCTCTGGAGGCCCCTCGGGACACAAAGCAGAAGACAGAGAGATGATAGAAACTCTTAAGTGTCATGGAGCAGAATGGCTGGAAAATTGTCCGAGGTACTGGCATCTTCTGACCCCTGTGTTTGTCTTATAAAATCCATTCCAGTTTTTCCACTTGACAATGAGAGCCTTTAATTAATTTTATTATTTTTCCCCAACCCTGCACATCCATGTTGGCAGAAACACAGGCTGTGGCCACCCTCGAAGATCTCCCCCCTCTTTTTGTGGGGGATTTCCAGCCAACTTAGCTCTTGGCAAATGATGTGTTTTCAGGGCACCCACTCAGCATTTTGAAGTGCCTACTGTTTACCATGCCCTGCATCAGGTTCCCTCAAGGAATTCACAGCCATTAGTCAAGATAAGCCATGTCCTTGGGGATCTGTGCCCACCTTGATGATCAGGTCCACAGGAGAAGCACACATGGAGTAGGTTGTAAGCAAATGCATCCTCTTGATGACGCTGCCTCCAAGCCCTTGGCTTTAAGCGTGAGTCATTATGTTGACACACTGGACTTCATTTCCCAAAGTATGAGCCAGGATGGAGTTTGGATTGATGTCCCTCAGAGGGTGTGAAAGTCAGGCAAAACATGGATTGGTCAGGATGTGCTAGGTTTTGCTGCAGTAACAAAACAGAAGCAACTCAGTGGTTTAAAACTCAAGGTTCTTCGGTCATCACACCACTCGTCCATACAGAGTCAACTGTAGCTTTACCCCAGAGCATCCTGATGCTGAGACCAGCAGAAGGGCACTGCCTGGGGCCATTTTTTGTGGTAAATGGAAAGAATGCATGGCGAAGTGTGCACTGGCTTTTAAAGCTTCCACCCCAAAGTATAACATGTCACTTCCACTCATGTTTCATTAGCCAGAGCGTGTTCATGTCTACACCTGTGTTCAGTGGATGAATATTCTAATGCTGTCACCGATGCTACCCATCCATCAGAATGTGAGCTCCGTGAGAACAAAGGGGGGTGTTTAATTCCCTGCTGCACCCCCATTATCCAGAAAAGTACCTGGCACATAGGGCACACTCAGTAGATATTAGTTGAATAATTGAATGAATCCATCCTTAGAGCCATCTTATTAGGAGCTCAATGGGGTATTCTCTGAGATGTTTTGTACCTTTCCTGAAGACTCCACTCCCAAATCACATCCTACTCCATAATTTCTCTCCGTCTCCACAGTTACTGTCGGGGTCCAAACCACCAGCATCTTTCATCATCTGGTGCCCCAGTGTGAGGATGCGGGGCCACAAAGCTATGGCAGACCTAGGATGGGCAAGTGGGGTGATGAGTAAAGAACCTTCATTGTTTCAAGCCATGAAGTGGGCTGTTGTTGACAATTGCTGTCATTGTCACCCCAGGCTTGTGAGTGGACTCCCCAATCCTACTCATGGCCCCTCCCCAGCCACTCTCCATGCAACACACAGGGAAATTTTTTTTAGATATAATTCACATGTCATAAAATTCACCATTCTCTAGTGCACACTTGCTTCAGTGGTTTTTAGTCTATTCACAAAGTTGTGCAACCATCACCACTATCTAATCCCAGAAAATTTTCTTCACCCCAAAAAGTTCATTTTAGCCATCACCCCTCATTCCTCTCTCCTCACAGGCCCTGACCACCATGAATATACTTTCTGTCTCTATGAATTTGCCTCTTCTAGACGTTTCCTAAATGGAATCACACAATATGTGACTTTCGGTGCCTGGCTTCTTTCACTGACACAGTGTTTTCACTGTAGCATGTATCAGTACTTCATTTCTTTTTTATGGCCGAATAATATTTCATTGTGTGGATAGACTGCACTCTGTTTATCCTTTCATCAGCTGAGGGACACTTGGGTTGTTTCCACTTTGAGGCTCTTAGGAATAATGCTGCTGCGAACATGTGTGGACAAGTTTTTGTGTGAACACATGGTCAGTTCTCTTGGGTACATACCTACGAGTAGAATTGCTGAGTCATATGGTAACTCTATGCTTAACCTATTGAGGAACTGCCAGGCTGTTTTCCAGAGCCGTTGCACCATTTTACATTTCCAATTTAGGAGAGTTCCAATTTCTCTACATCTTCACAATACTTATCTGCCTTTTTTTATTATAGCCATCCTCTTGGGTGTGAACTGGTACTTCACTGTGGTTTTAGTTTGCATTTCCGTAATGACTAACGATGTTAAACATCTTTTCATGTCCCTGTTGGCCATCAGTAGATCTTCTTTGGAGAAACTTCTATCCAAATCCTTTTTCCACTTTTAATTCCCATTTTAATTTAATTTAATTTAATTTATCTTTTATTGTAATTATAAAAGATCTTTATGGGAAGCAGCTGTGGCTAAAGCAATTGAGCTCCTGTTTACCATGTAGAAGACCCAGTTTCAATCTCCGTGACCTCCTGGTAAAAAAAAGAAAAAAGGTATCCCAGACCTGCACAGGCCCCCACGCGGCGCAGTCCCGTGGCAAAGGGACACACCAAAAAGACGGACACAACCAGATTAAAAAACAAAAACAAAAAAAATCTTTATGTATTCTGGGTACTGGGCCCTTTTCACATATATGATTTGTAAATATTTTCTCTCATTCTTTAGATGTTTTCACTTTCTTGATAGTGCCTTGACCCACATTTTTTTCATATATAAAGTTCATTTTATCTATTTTTTCCTCTGGTTGCTTGGTGTCATCTATCTAGGAAACCATTGCCTAACCCAAAGTCATGAAAATTTACACCTGTGCTTTCTTCTAAGAGTTTTATAGTTTTAGCTCTTACATTTTAGGTCTTTGATCCAATTTGAATTTTTGTGTTTAGTGAGAGAAAGAGATCCAACTTTATTCATTATATTTGGACATCCAGTTGTCCCAACACCATTTGTTGAAAAGACTTCTTTCCTCCATTGAACTAATTGTCTTGGTACCTTTGTCAAAAGTCAGTTTTGGGCTCTCAATTCTATTCCATGGATCTGTATCTCCGTCCTTATATCAGCACCACACTGTTTTGGTTTATATAGCTTTGTAGTAAATTTGGAAATTGGGAAGTATGCATCTTCCAATTTTGTTCTTTTTCAAGATTATTTTGGCTGTTCTGGATACCTTACATTTCCATATGGATTTTAAGATCAACTTATCAATATCTAAAATGACTGTTGGAATTTTCATAGGTATTACACTGAATTTGTAGATTGGTTTGGGAAATACTGCCATGTTAATAATATCAAGTCTTCCAATCCATGAATACAGTGGCTTTCCATTTATTTAGATCTTCTTTAATTTCTTTCAACAATATTTTACAGTTTTCAGTATATGCAAGTCTTACACTTCTTTCATTAAATTTATTACTGAGTATTATTGTTATTGACGCTATTATAAATGAAATCATTTTCTTAATTTCCTTTTAGTTCATTGCTTGTTGTATTAGTCAGTCAAAGGGGTGTTGACGCAAAGTATCAGAACTCTGTTGGGATTTATAAAGGGTATTTATTTGGGGTAGAAGCTTACAGCTACCAGGCCCTAAAGAGTCCAACTCAAGGTACCATAAGAGGTACTTTCTCACCCAAAGTCATTTGCCATGCTTTGAGCAAGATGGTGGGCGATATCTGCGAGGGTTCAGCCTTCCTCTTCCTCTTAAGGCTCCGTGGGCCCAGCTTCTTCCAATAAAAGTTGTAGGCTGGGATAAGTCTCATCTCTCTCCCAGGGCTTGTTTCTCTCTGGGCTCAGCTGCTCTGGTCTCTTCACTAGGTCAGCTGTAAACTATTAAGCGAACAGCTTGGCTCTTTCCCCAGAGCTCCAGCATCCAAAACTAAGTTCTTTCCTCTGTGTTTTTCTCCTGTGTTATCCTTCTCCATCTATTTACTTCCGGGGCTCCAGCATCAAAAACTCAACCTCTCTTCTCTGCGTGTTGTTTCCTCTGTGAGTCCTCACCCACCAAGGGAACGGGAACTCAACATCCTACTGATATGGCTGAATCAAAGCCCCAATTTTAATTTAATCAAGTAAAAGTGAAACCTCTGAATCTAATACAATTTAATATGCCCAGAGGAACAGAAAAGTTTACAAACATAATCCAATATCTATTTTTGGAATTCATAAATAATGCCAAACTGCCACACTTGTGTATAGAAATATAACTGAATTTTGTATGTTGATCTTATATCCTGCAATCTTGATGAACTCATCTGTCAGGTCTGATCGTTTTTTTATGTATAATCTTTAGGATTTCCTATGCATAAGATCATGTCAACTGCAAATGAACATAGTTTTACTTCTTCCTTTCCAATCTTGATGATTTTTTTATTTTCATTTTCTTGCCTAATCACCCTGGCTAGAAATCCCGTTATAATGTTGAATGGAAATAGTGAGATGTGTCTTGTTACTGACCTGGAGGGAAAGCTTTCCATCTTTCACCATTAAGTATGATGGTATCTGTAGGGTTTTGCTAGATTCCCTTTTTCTGGTTGAAGAAATTTCTATCCTAGTGAGTTGAGTGGTTTTTTTTCGTGAAAGGGTGTGGATTTTTGTCAAATGTTTTTTTCTGTGTCTGTTGAGATGACTATATAGTTTTTTTCCCCTCCCCTGAATTCTATCAATATGGCATATTACATTGATTTTCATAAGTTTAGCCATCCTTGCATGCCTGGGTTAAATCTCACTTGATCATGGTTTATAATACTTTTTATGTGACACTGGCTTGACTTTGCTGGTAACTTATCAAGTACTTTTGCATCATATTCATAAAGGATATTGGTCTGTAATTTCTGGTGATGTGATCGTCTCCATTTGGTATCAGGCCTCACCGAATGACTTGGGAAATGTCCCTCCGCTTCTGGGTTTTGGAAGAATTTGTAAAGGATTGGTGTTAATTCTTTAAATGTTCGGTAGGATTTATCAGTGTAGCCATTTGATCCTGGCCTTTCTTTGTGGAAAGTTTTTAAATTGTTTATCTAGTGTCCTTTCTTAGTATAAGTCTGTTGAGATTTTCTATTCCTTCTTGAGTTGGTTTCAGTAGTATATATATATTTCTAAGAATCTGTGTATTGCATCTAGGTTATCTAACTTGTTAGCATATAGTCATTGATAGTATTACTTTATAATCATTTTTATTTCTATAAGGTTGGTAGTGATGTCCCCTTTTTCATCCCTGGCTTTTAGAATTTGAGTCCTCTCTCTTTTTTTTCTTGGTCAGTGTATTAGTCAACCACAGGGGTGCAGATGCAAAGTACCAGAACCCTGTTGGCTTTCATAAAGGGTATTTATTTGGGATAGAAGCTTACAGTTACAAGGCCATAAAGTGTAATTTACTTCTCTTACCAAAGTCAGTTGCCACGTGTTGGAGCAAGACGGCTGCCGACGTCTGCAAGGGTTCAGCACCCCACCTTCCTGTTAAGGCTTCATGGTCCCAGCTTCTTCCAATATCAGCTATAGGCTGGGTTAAGTCTCATCTTTCTCCCTGGGCTCTTTCCTCTCCAGGCTCAGCGGCTCTGTTCTCTCCACAAGGTCAGCTATAGTCTATCAGGCTCTCTCTCTTCCCAGGGCCTCTCCTGTATCTATGGAGCTGTCTCTATTTCTCTGTGTTCTTCTCCTGTGAGTTTACTTTCCAGGGCTCCAGCACCCAAAAAACTCCAACTCCCTCCTCTGCCTTGTAGTTCCCTCTGTGAGTCCTACTGATGTGGCCCAATCAAAGCCCTAATCATAATTTAATCAAGTAAAAGTGAAACTTCTGAATTTAATACACTCTAATACACCCAGAGGAACAGACCAGTTTACAAACATAATCCAAAATCTATTTTTGGAATTCATAAATAACACCAAACTGCTACAGTCAGTCTAGCTAAGAGTTTGTAGAGCCATAGATGCCCCCCACACACACAGTCTGTCTCATCTCACTCTGTTCCATCGCATCATTTATCCCCCACTCCCTCACTAAAATGGGAGCTCCATGAGATAGGGCCCTTATCTGCCCCACTCAGCACTCCACCCCAGGGCTTGGCAAGCACAGAGTAGGGGCTCAATACGTGATGAGAGAATGAATGAATGAGAAAATGAATGACTGCACAGCTTCCCTGGCATGACTCTCCAGCATTGGCCACCACTGACCAGGAGACGCAATTGACCACTGGCTGGCTTAAGTTATTGGGTGAATACATTGATACCAAAAGAAAACTAAGGAATGTTTTCAATGGTGAAGAGGACAATTTTTAAAAGCTTTTAAAGAGGGGCTAGACCTATGGTTCTCAGTCCTAGCTGCATCGCCCAGAGGAGATCTTTTATAAAATCTTGGTGCTCAGAACACACCCCCAGAAATTCTGATTTAATGCCCTGGAAAGGGGCCAGGGTATTGGGATTTATACAAAGCTATGTGGGTTCTCTACAGTCAGAGCTGAGACCTGCCCAACCAGCTCGTCACCGATGTCTAGGAAAGACACAGGAATGCTCTTTGAATGCCGGAGGTCGAAATAGACTCAGAACATAAGTTTAAAACTAGAAGGTAGGGAAGCGGCTGTGGCTCGGTCAGTGGGGCTCCCGTTTACCATATGGGAGGCCCCGGGTTCGGTTCCCGAGGCCTCCTGGTGGGGGCAAGCCCGCCCGCACGGCGTGGTTAGCTGACCCAGCGAGCACAGGCAGCAGGGGGGGGATAAATGAATAAATAAATAAAATCTTTAAAAAAAAAAAAAAACTAGAAGGTAAGAGAAGAAAAGCCCGAATCCTGGAAAGCCGAAGGGCAGCCAGAGGCCATCACACTCCAGTCCCACCTTTTCTGGAAAATCCCTGAGTCATCATTTGAACCATCGTTTCCCTCAGCGGAAGAGAGAGCGTGAGGTAGAGGAAAGAAGGAAAAGCTCTGAGATTGCTAATTTCCGCAGCATATTACATTGCAGTTGCGAGGCGGAGGCTGAGCAAGTGACAGACCAGAACTTTAGACAGGTTTTTTTAAAAATGTTATTTTAATTGCTTTACAACTGCAGGAAGCCACCAGCCACGCCGACAGTAGGGGGGCAGGCGGGAGGGAGCCACGGCCTCGGGGCAGCCGGGCACCCTTGGTGGCTCTGAAAGGGAGCCTGGTGTCCCTTGGTGGGGTGGTCACTACAGTGACTCTGGGTTAGCCTTCAAATACTGAGTTGTTTTGACCTTGACCTAGGACGGAAAACTTGGGCTGTTCATGCAGGTCTGAGGAGGCTAAGGGGACCTCTGGGCCCCTCCTTAGAGCTCAGGGGAAGGGGCCAGAGGAAGCAGGGTCTTCTCTGGTCCAGTGCAGCCCACCCACACCCTTTCTCTGGCCCCGAGCCCTGAGCCCAGGCCTGGCGGGCCTGGTGAAGGCCCTCGAGAGTTGGCAGGTGAGACTGTGGAAGCAGCGCCTCCTGTTCCTGCAGCGGGGCCCAGCTCGCCCAGCACCGTGGCACCCCCATTTTAGAGATGAGGTCCCTGAGGCTGGAGAGGCTTCACGTGGTGCCGCTGGGTAGGTCTGTCCATCAGTTCATGCTGCTGCTTGCCTGATTCTGCATTTTTGTTTTGTTTTCAATAAGCACTCTCCGCACTGAAGCTTTCAAAATTATTAGCTTCTGCTTGTGCCTGTTGTTCTCGTATAAATGTTTCCATCTCTTTTGCGGAGACATTGTCCGGTGGCTGTTGCATAAGCACGAGGTACTTGAGCAGCTATTCAGACCCAGCGAATTCAGGGGTGCGGCCGTCACGTGGCCCAGCGTCCCCCTGGGGAGCAGGTCTGCTCAGCTTCTGTCTGGTCTCAGCCAGGCTGCACGGTCCTGGTAAGCACCAGAGTGAAAAGAATGCGCCAGGCACTGTTCTTAGAGCCCGGCGTCACTCTCCTAACGCCGGTCTACAGATAGGGAAACTGAGGCACGGGGATTAATAACTCCTCCACGGACATGCTGCAGCCACCAGAAGCGGGAGAGGCCTGGAAGGGGGAGCGCCGCCCCACTCACACCTCCATTTTGGACTTGTAGCCTCCAAGGCTGTGACAGCATCCATTTGTGTTGGGTGTGAGCATTTGTCACAGCAACCTCAGGAGCCTAATCCAGGGCATGTCTTAACTTCCCACCTGTAAGATGGCTCCAGGCAACCGGGGCCTGGGCAGCTCAGCCTAAACGACCCCCAGCCCCAGGCTGCAGAACCCACTCCTCCAAGCCCCTATCAGCAGGAGCTGCCAGGGCGAGACTCTTAAAGAGCCGCACAGTGTTTTGATATTTCACCCAAGAAGTCATTCTCTTCCGTGACTCAGGCACCGCAGGCTCAGAGAATTAAAGCGAGAAAGGAAGCGCAGGCAGGGCCAGGCCGGTTTCTGCCGAGGAGTGGGGAGGCTTTTCCTGTCAGCTCAGGCTCCTTTCTTATCTGCGCTGTACAGCAGACAGGAGCCGGCCAGGAGAGATGTGTGCTCAACCAGTTATTAAAAATATAAGGCAGGCTTCCAGAAATGCATTCCTGGGCCAAGGAAATGGAATGTAGTTATCAGCCTGGCTCCTGCACCGGAGGCTGGTGGGGCAGCTGTAGAAACTGAGTCTGCCACTTCCTAGCCGTGTGACCTGTGGCAAGTCACTTACCCTCTCTGAGCCCCATTGGTCCCTCACAGGTTCACTGTGAGCATTACTGGGATCACACGTTCAAGTGCCTGTCACTGAGCCTGGCACATAGAAAGAGCACAATAAATGGGATATCTGTCCCCCAGTCTCTAACCCAGAATTTCCTGACCCCATAAGGAAATGAACCTCACTTTCCTGCGGGCCTCTCAGGGAGATCCTAGGAGCAAAGCTGCAAACAGCAAACACTTGTAGGCTGGATTCACACCTCACAAGCATTCAGTTAACCCTTGCAAACCTCCTGCGACAGCATGTTCTGTTTCCAGTTTGCAGGTGAGTGCCTGGGGGTGCATGGAATCCAGGGATGGGCTCTGGGCCACTCAGATAGCAAGTGGAGCTCCAAGGCGAGAACCCAGACCTGCTGCTCCCCAAAGCCTTGCTCCTGCCATGCTCCACGCCGACTCCCCTGTGACATCGTGGAAGGGAGATTGCACCCAAAGCTGCAGAGCTCTTCCCCAGCGTGAGGCAGTGAAGGTTATTATCAAGGTCAGCACTCAGGCCTACTACCTGCCTTTTCACCCATGTCCATTGTCCTCACGTCCCCGTCCTGAGCCCCAGCTGGTTGACCCAGTCTCATTTGGCCCACGCCAAGGCAGTCTCTGAACTTGGGAATGTGTGGCTCAAAGGCATCCATGCATGCCCACTCCCTCCCGCTCCTCTCACGGCCACTCACATCCACATCCCCTGGCCACCCTCACGTGCTCCCTCACACACCCAGAAGGCACCTGGCACGGCCTGCCCCTTTAGGGAGAAGCTCTCCTTCTACTCAGCTGCACCGTGGGGCCTCTGGAGAGATGTGCCATTCGTTCGCTCTGTCTCCAAACCAACATTTGCTGGGCCTCAGCAGTGGGAAAGGGCTCCCCCAAATCAGAGAGGACAGACAGGTTCATTGGCGACATCAGTGCAGGTGGTGCACCCCAAGCTGAGCACAGAGGAGGCGCCCGCTCACCCTGCCTCCGGAGATCAGGAAATTTCATGAAACACAGGGAGACAATGTTTCCCCAAGTCCTGAAATCACAGGTAGGATTTGGAGAAAGTCTGGCAGTTCCTCAGAAAATCCAGCATCGAGTTACCAGGTGACCCAGCAATGTAGAGAAATGAAAACATGTTCACCCAACACCCTGTGCACAAATGGTCCTGGCAGCCAAAGTGGAAACAACGCCAAGCCCGGTGCTGATCGTGCATAAACAGAACGGGGTCTCTCCAGACAAGGGAAGATTTTCCAGCCCTCAGAAGGAATAAGGCAGCAACGTATGCTACGATGTGGAGGAGCCTTGGAAAGATGATGCTGGGTGAGAGGCACCAGCCCAGGAGACCATGTGTTGTAGGATTCCATCTACACGAATGGCCAGAATAGGCAGATCCATGGAGACAGCAGATAGGGCATTTCCAGGGGACAGAGGGAGGGGAAATGGGGAGTCAGTGCTGCATAGGAATAGGGTTTCTTCTTGGAGTGATGAAAATTACCTGGAATTCCATGGTGGTGATCTTTATGCAACATTCTGAATCTACTGAAAGCCAGTGAATTGTACCCTTTAAAATGGTTGAAGTGATGACTTTTATGTTATGTGAATTTTATCAAAATAAAATAAAAGACAGAAAGGGGCATAAGGGCATTCCAGGTGAAGAAACAGTCAAAGCAAGGGAAGGGAGGTGAGAAAATGTTGTTGGGGAACAGCAAGTGTCCAGCGTAACAGGAACTGGACACTGTTTTTTGGCTGTTGCTTTACAACTTTAGGAAGCCAGGTTCTTGTCGGCCCTAAGCCCTACAGCATCTGTTAGGATGCTTTTTGTTTGGAAGTAACTCAAACTGGCTTAAACAATAGAATGTATTGGTATCCTGAATGGTGGGATCTGCTCCATTTCTCTGTGATTCTTTTGTCTCTTCCTTCTTCCATGTCTGACATTTGTCAACACACTAGCTTCGTACACATTATGGGGATGTGGGAGGAAAGATGCATTTCTTCTAGAAAGACCTTGGAAGGTTTCTTGAACAATGTGGGGTTTTAACTGGGCTTTAAAAGGTGAACTTCAGCAAGTAGATACTGTAGATGAGACATCTTGGGCGGGAAAGTGTAGGGTGTGTTTGAGGAAGAGTTCAAGTGTCAGTTGGGTCTGGCTGCTTTGGGTAGAAAATAGGGGCAGGGTGGAGGGGGCAGCAGGGACCCACTCAAGGCCCTTGGGCAGTGGAACAGCATGGTGGGCTCTGATGGAGCCCACTCTTGTTTTCAGGTAATACTATGGCATGATTGCCCTTTTCCTAGGAATGATTTATATGGTGGCTGTGTAGGACAGTGCCCTGGTTTTTACAAGGTGCGTGATGCTCAGCTGTCTGGGGTCTACAGCTGTTTACTCTCGAATGGTTTAGGGGAAAAAGTAGGGGCATGGGGAGGCAGAGAGAGAAAGCAGACACGGCGAAATGCTCGTTGTTGGCCCTTGGAGGAGAGTGCGGGCGTGATCGTTGTACTGTTCCGCGTTCCTGTCAGTTTGAAAATTTTTTCTTAATAAAAATTTGAGAAAAGGAGAAAAACAGGGGAGAGAAGAAACAGGCCTCTGGGAGGGTGGGGAGACAGAGGAAAGAGGGTGCCCTGCACAGAGCCGGGGCGAATCGCCTGTGTGAGGCGTGGCAGATGCGGAGCCGCGGGGTGGTTTGTGTGGGTGGAGGTGGAGGCAGAGGAGGCCCAGCAGCCCCTGTGACTACAGCCTCCAGCTGAGGGTCCAAGAGGACCCCAGCAGCAGGAACAGAGCTTGGAGGTGGCAGCGGAGGAAGACGAAGCCTCGAGGACGGCCGCTTCTGCTCTCTTCACATGGGAAGCATGTCCACATAACTCGTATTGTTAAAGAATTCCGGGGCTTGAAATCACCTAAATAAACCCTTCCCTTCCCTGAAGGGGAAACCGAGGCACAGGGCAAAGACTTCCCTGCAGCCCCAAGATCGGCCTGAAGCTAGTCTGCTAGCTTCCACCGTTCCTCGGGTGCCTCTTTCCACCTTCCCACCACTTCCCTCTGAACACCCAAAAACCCAGCAACCACAGGAGAAATGACACGCAGGGACGCCAGTTCAGTCGCTCTTCTTTTTTTTTTTTTTTTTTTAAAGAGGTACTGGAGATTGAACCCAGGACCTCGTATATGGGAAGCAGGTGCTCAACCACTGAGCTACACCCACTCCCCTCGGTCGCTTTTCTTAACGACTCATTTGAAACTGGGCTTGTTTCCAGGAGCTTCTTCTAGTGCAGATTGCCACACGGAGATAGGAACAAGAACAGCGGACGCCGGGCAAGCCCTTCTCGCAGCCACGCGCTGCTGGGCTAGGGGCTTTATCTGCTCAGCCCATTGAATTTTCAACCCCATAGGCAGAAAGGCCCGTTTCACAGACGGACATAGTGAGGTCAGATGGCTGCACAAGGTCATACCATTGGTAAGTGACAGAGCTGGGACTAGAGCTCGGCAGTGGGGACCCAGGTCTGGTGTCTTAAACCACCTGGTGAGGTGAGGGTCTCCTGGCTTATCGTCTAATGAGCTTCCCATTGATCAATTAATCGATGAATGGATCAGTGTGTTCATTTTGCCAGGGAGTGGATCAACAACAGATTCTGGCCCCAGCCCCACTGGTACTTTTTGCAGTAAGTCAGGCGTTTATTTCTCATGGAGTATTTTGGGGGTCCGTGATGAAAAAGAAATGCAGAACTCCTGCTGCACTGCTCATGCTCTTTTAAAAACCATCCCTTATCAGCCCCCTGGCAGCCTCGCCTTTCCTGTGCGTGTTAATTACTTTATTAATTACGTTGATATCTTTGGCTTTGGCTCTGCCCGGCATATCCTGGGGCTCTGTTTCCAGCACGGTGCCGTTTAGCCTTGCACACTGGCATCCGAGGCCCAGCTCCCGTTCCTAAAAGGGGTTCTTTGAGCCTCGGTAAGCACGTGGCTTTCAATCAGTCACATTCTCATCGTTCCCATTAGCCTCTGTGCCGCGTCACCAGCAGCGTGCTTTTAGCACTGCCGAGCGGAGGCTGCTCTGTTACGTTTCTGACATTGTTCCTGGGCCTTGTTTTCTCTCCAGGTCACAGCTCAGAGAAGCCCACAGCCTAGCCCACGGTGGGGGGGATAGACGGGGGTCTGGAGGAAGAGGAGGAGAAGTGAACTGAGGGGCAGACAGGGACCAGAGTGTGAGAGGCGAGGCTGTGGGGGGACGGGGACCAGATCGTGGGAGGCCTTGAAAGTTAGGCTGAGGAGGTCAGACTTTGTCCCAAAGTAAATGGCACAGAATACTAATCCCACAAGGAGCCCTGAAATAAAAGGGAATGAGGGCATTTCATGGTCTAAAAGTTGAAGAAGCTCGGGAAATGATATATCTGCCTCTTGGAAATATCGAATGTGCTTTTGCATGTTAAAGGCTCTGAAAAGTCCTGTAGCTTTAAAAAAAGCTTAAAATTTTTAGGTTTTCATAGTGAAAATTTTAACTTTTCCTTTCCGAATCATCTCTGGCTATGGAACCCTTTATCTCATGAAGCATCTGTGTATCCTGAGGGACCTAATTTAGGAAATGCCACTAGAGGGGATGAGGCACCTTGTGGGTTCTGAGCAGGACAGAGCATTCTTGGGCTCTGTCTTGAACAGGAGCTTCGACATAAAGTAGGAGTGAGGGAGCCTGGAGGCAGAAGAGGGAAAGGAGGGGGCCCCTGCACAATTCAAGCAATACCCGAGGATCTAAACCAAAGGTTTCAAATGTTTCAGTGTTTTCTTTCCACTTTATTTCAAGCTGCATTGTTGTCTTAACATTGGAAAATCAGTTGTTGCTATAATCAATCATTGCACAAGGATTTTACTCAGCCATAAAATCTGAATGAGAAAAGCAATCTGTGCAGTCTTCCATCTTCAAAAGAAACATTTAGCCCGACAGGGTTTGGGGACACAAATCGCTGGGGTTCATCAAAGCTTACCAATAGGATGGGCCCAGATGGGTGTGCAGGCTAACACCTCGGGTCACTGCAACCCCGGGCAAGGGGCTTCACTTTCCCAGCCTCGAGTTCTCGTACACTTACCAGGAATAACGTCTCAAGGAGTGAATGAGGTGACATGCAAAGATCCTAGCCCAGTGCCTGACACGTGGCAACATGAAATCAAATGCCATTATCTTTCTCTATCAGTCAGGATAAGCTAGGCTAGGCTGCAGTAACAAAGAGCCTCTGACTCCCAGCAGCTATGTGCAGCCAAGGCTTCTTTTTTTCCCAGACCAAGTCTGGCTGTGCACCCAGGTGACGCCCCAGGGCAGCCAGCTTCCATGCGTTAACTCAGTGTCGGGAGCCACAACACAAGGGGGACGGGGGACTTGCAACGGCTCTTTCATACTTCAGCCCGGAAGGTCAGCTGTCACTTCTGCCCACAGCCTGTGGCCAGAGTTAGTCATGTGACCTCACCCACCTGTGAAGGGGCTGAGAACAGCGGGCGAGCAGATGGAATGTGGGGTAAGCACCAGCCTCCACCCCACTTCCGTTCCCTTTGGCCCACCCACTTATCCCCACCATGGCTCAGTCCTCCTCAGTAACTCGCAGCTAATAACTTCCTGTCCTACCTTGCCTCAGAATGCTGTAGGAACCCATGAGAAAATATGTGTGAAAAATGCAAAGTTCAGCATTAGAGGCTATCCCACGCTTACTTTTTTTAAGGCGGTACCGGGCGTTGATCCTGGGACCTCATACCTGAGAAGCAAGCACTCAACCACGGACCTACACCCACTCCCCGTGCTTTTTTTTTTTTTTTTTTTGCTGTGCCAGAGCCGTGTCCCATTCTTTGGTTCATGGAAAGAATGTGTGACTTCAACCCTCCTTAAATCTCCATTCCCACTCACTCTCCCAGCCCCGTCTTCTCTTGGCTTGTCCGCTCCTTACGGTAGGCTTCCGTTGCTCATTTTTGGCCTTGCCCACCATGCACGGAGACGGAGGTGCCAGGCAGGCTGGCAAGGAGGCCGTCCAGTCCCCTGGACGCAGAGAAGGCTCTCGGGGGTTCTATATCACAGGACCTATGGCTCCTTGGGTCCCTAAGGCACACGGAGGGGGCCTACGACCATTCCAAACCCCAGTATTCCCCGCAACACAGACGCTGGAAATGTCGGCCCAAGTGCCAGGAACACTGCCTTGTTGCTGCGTGACCTCAGGCAAGTCACTAGCTGCTTCTGGGCTCAGTGTGCTCCTCTGTAAAATGGGAGTAAGGCTGACGGCCCTACGAAACTCCCAGGGTTGTCAGGCAGTGAGTGACTTTGAAAGCCGTAAAACTGAGTGCACGGCACAGCCACAGTAGAGGTGACAGCTCAGTCCGCAGCTCCAACTCAGACTGTCTCCGCACCCTAGTTCTATCACCTCCCTGTTCACACCAGGCTGGACCTGAACTTGACAGCAGGGAGCATGTGGTCAGGTCGTGCACTGCGTCAGCCACAGACCCCACGTGGGCGGGGCCGGTGCAGCTACCTCCGATTTGGCTGGGCAGGCTGGCTGTCAGCTGGGTCTAGAGCTGGGCAGCTAAGACAGGGCCCTCCACACACTGCTGGGGCCACAGGTCTCACCCCAGGCCCGGGGCCAGTTACCAGCCCCCCAACAAGGCTGTTTGGCCCTGTGGGGTGCTGACTGAGAGGCAGGATGTGGGTGGTGGAGCCCTTCAGCAGCCGTTCCCAGGCCAGGCTGCACGTGCAGGGGAGGGGCTGCCCCTGGGTCAAGGCTAGCTAAGGGCAGGACTTCCCATCCTTTTGCACAACACAGCACATGGGAAACAATAGGGTCACAGCAAGGGACGCCCTGCCCACCCAAGAGTCCCCGAGATGGAGGAAAGTGCTGTCTTGGTGCCTTGTAACCCACTTACGGTACCCCAGGATCAAGGACACACAGTTGGGAAGTTCTGATATGCAATTAAAAGCAAAGGTTTGGGGAGTTAGGCAGACACGGGCTCGAGCCCCAGCTCCAAGTCTTAATGGCTGTGCAACGGTGAGTATGCTCCTCAGCCTCTCTGCGCCTGTCTCGTGGTCCCTGCACAGGGGGGTTGTCCTGGCACTCACTCCTGTGGTGACAATTGGTATGAAATGCAGCCGCGTATGTGCCACGCTGAGCACAGAGTCTAGAATGCAGCACGCATTCGGCATGGGCTGGTGGAGGGCGTACATGTGGTGGAGGGGGTGATGGTGGTGACAGAGGAGGAGGAAAGAGAGCCGAAGGAGATGGGTCTAACCCAAGGCAACAGCAGGGAGGCAGAGAGAGGCAGGGAGGGTGGCGGAGGTGGTTTCCCACGGGGTGGGTGGGGACGCCGGAGAAGATTTCAGAGGTGGCAGAATGAGTGGGGTTTACACAGTGGTGGGAAGAATGGGCGTCCCAGGAGAGCAGATGCTGGGGGTGGCCCATCATGGGCGGGGGTGAAGACAGGGCTGGACAGGTAGACCACGGAGGGCCTCGGATGCCGAGACCATGGGTCCGACATCATTCCTGTGGCTTGGGAAGCCGCTGATGGACTTTCAGCGCAGGATTAGCATGGGGGGCCCTCCAGCGGCAGCTGGGGTGGGGGGAGCTGGGAGGGCGAGGCCACAGGTGGGGTAACAGGTGCTGGGCAAGGGCGGTGGCCTGGAGGAGGGACAGAGACCGATGTACTCCCCAGGACTTGGCCAGTGGCCGGATGTTGGTGGGGGGGCGGGATAGGAAGGAAGGAGGGCAGCCGAGGAGGCCCCTCGGTTTCTGAGCCTGCCTGGGTGGACTGTGGGGCCGTTGCCAGGGGCACAGGCAGGTTTAGGGTGAGAAGGATGGGTGCAGACTACTAGAAAATGTGAAGTTGGCACGGCCTGTGGCAGGTCCAGCAGAGGGGATGCCCAGCTGGGGGGAGGCTTAGCAGGAAGAGGCACCAGCGGAGATGGGCCAAGCACTGGGAGAGGACTGGAAACTCGTGGCAGCACCACTCCAGGGGGGTGGCAAGTGCCGCCGAGAGGTCCCCGACACAGGGAGCAATGGGGGGCCCTGCATTTGGCCACGTCGAGGTCCCTGGAGACCATGGGGGAGCAGTTCAGTGACTCGGGACTGGGTTGGCAAGAGGTGGGAGGTTGAGGGATGTGGGTGGGAGCGGTGGCACTTTTTCAGGAAGCTTGACTGAAGGGCAACTAACCTGAGAAGCAGCAAGCACCGGAAGAGGCGTTCCAGGACTGGGCTGGGGGGCTGGGAGGCTTGGAGGTGGGGGAGATTAGAAAATACAGGAGAGAGAAGGAGATGATGGTGCAAATAAGTGTCTGCGGTTTTCTCCCCTGCCTCAGTCGTTTTCCAGGCAGTGCCAGCTACAAACCAAACCACTGTCCCCCGTTCCGCTCCGGGTTGTACTTATTCTCGGTGTTTATTTAATTTGTGGCATCTCAGGGTCTTACTGTACCGCGGCAGCATCTGAGGGGCCTTTTGTCTTCCTCTGTTCTGCTCACTTTGGTCTCTCTGTCCAGGTCTACCTGTCCAGGTCAGTGTTCCGGCTCTGCCTGCTGCCTACATGCCCCACTCTGTGAGGGTCCCCCCGGCTGGGGCGGAGGGCGAGGGCAGGACAGGCTCCAGGCAGTGGAGCCAGGTCTGTTTTCTGTCACTAACCATCATCGGCACCTGAAGGACCCTTAGAAAGGGCAGGGACTTGCCTGCCCAAGGTCAGCCTGCAGACCTTTCAGAAAATCAGTAAAGATTCTTCTACAAAAATCAGGTGACGATGTGAATCCTTCACCCGAATTTCTGCGTATCGCGGTGCCAGCCGGCGCTTCCTGGGCGTTGAGATGGGGAAGGGCTGTCTCGGTCCCAAGGCTGAGGCCTGGGCAGTCCTGCGCTGCCTTTCCCGGCATGGGCCTGGACCCGCAGTCCAGCTGCTGGCACACAGATGCTCTCCCACTCCACATCACGCTGTCCAGGCAGCATTTCCTGGTGACCCGCTGGGACGGAAGTGGCCTTCCTGCGCCCCTGGAGGGCCATCCATGCTGTTCTCAAGGTGGGAAGAGCCCACACCTGTGTCCCCCTCAGCTCAGGCCTCCCCACTGCCTTTCCCCACTAGCTGGGATCACATCTGACACCTGGGGGGCTCCCCAGCCCGCCACCTGCTGCAGAGCACGTGTGGCCAGCGGGCGGTGAGCATCTCTGGGTCCCAAGCCTGCCATCCAGGTACTCCTGACGGAAGGTAAGTCCGAGAGCCATGGACCAGTGAGCAGCTCCAGAGGCTCCTTCTGTGCCCATCGCCAGTGGTCAGCACACCTGAGGCTCCACTCAGTCACCACTTGCTCTGACTCCTTTCTGGGCCTCAGTTTCCCCATGTGTAAAAAGAGGAATTGGACTAGTGCGTCATCCCTTAGCGTGTGGAAATGGGGGGCTGGGGTAAAGATATTTGGTTCATCACAGTGACTTGAGGGCACTCTGGGGGTTCTGAGTGTCCTGTGCCCCCAAAGGCCCCCCCATGAAGGACTGCACCCCACTCCCAAAGCCAGAAGGGCTGAGAGTGCCCCAGTCAAGAACAGGGTGATCTTCTGGTTCCTTCTGGACCCGTGATTCTGAAAAACAGCCAAACCTGTAATCAGATGTCCTAAAGAGAAATTCTTAACCTGGAATGGCAGCGTCTAGCTCTGCCGCCTCGGGGATGTGGGGCTGCTGCTGTTGAGATAAGCCAACCGACGCCGGAGGGATCTGGAAGGTTCCTCCCGGCTCCTGCGCCAGGTGGCTCTCTGTAGTTGGAGATAATGATGGCTTACACCTAAGGGGCAGGCTCTCCAGCTCTGAAGCCCGCTGAACACACCCATCAGCTCTGCCATCCTCTTGCCAAGCCTGGGAGGTTGCAGATGAGAAAATCTTGGCTCAGAAAGGTTTGGGGAGGTGCTCAAAGCCTCAGAGCCAGCAAGAGATGGGATGGGGTGCAAACCCAGTGCCCCCGCCCTGCCGGGCTTCCTCGATGGGCCCCCACCCCCTGAATAAGGCAGCATCGAGTCACCGGCCTTCCTGGGAAAAGAGACACACCTCAGGACTCGCAAACACAGCCCAGAAAGGTCACCTCCTCCTCCCCGTCCTCCTCCTCCTTCTTTTTCTTCTTTCTCCCACACACAAACTCACATTTATACAGACACAGTAGAGAAATCTACCAATTTTACCATACCTTTCCAAAATCAACTTCAAAAAAATACTTTTAAATCAATTACTAAATTAAAAATTTAAATTAAAAAAAAAGGCAGGACTAGCCCAGGGAGAAAAGGCCAGCACTGCGAGGGGAAAGGCCTCTGCTCCCAGCACCTCCTCTTCCAAAGAGTGCTGCCTGGACCACACCTGGGAACCTGAAACCCCCTGGCCATTGCAGGACAAAGCGCCCCCGACCCCACGCACAGCCCCTCTGCTCCCTGCCCTCCGGCCAGCCCCACGCAGGACACACGGAAGCACAGCCGTGTGTGCACTCTGCTCCAGGGTCGGAAAGAGCAGAGAAGCCACGTCCAACCTGCCCTGGGGCTCAGTCGTCGCTCTCCCTGTGTCAGAGCTGGGAGGGTGACAAAGGGAAGCCAAAGAACTGCCAGGCTGAGGACCAGACATCACTCACAGGAGCTGGGCAGCAACTTCGGCATTGCCCGGAAGCCTGTTAGCCCCACCCAGGCGCATTTGAGCAGGTGCCCCAGGGATCTGGACGCACCTTGCCCAGCGAGAAGCGGTGCTGGAGGCCAGAGCTTTCTCCGCCTCTGGTCCTTCCCACATGCCCTCCCTCCACCAGGGGTGCTTTATCTCCAAGGTTTCCGCACTGCTGGGTCTTTCTCGTCTTTCAGGTTTCAGGCTAAACATCACGACTTCAGAAAAGCCTTCCCAGACCACCTGATCCGAAGTGGGCCCCTGGGAGTGCCTCTCAAACATCTTGTCATTCTCTCCAGCAACACGCATTGCCGCCAGTATAAACAGCTGAACGGCACGGTTGGTCAAAGGTCTGTGACCTCCTTGGAATGTTCCCTCCAAGAAGGGAGGCATCAGATGCACATTACACACCCTGTACCCCAGCATCGAACCCAGCGCCTGGCACAGTAGGCACGTGACAGAACAGTCCTCTCTCGGTTATTCAGGCTTCGGATGAGCTAATCTGTAATTTAACCTCGGGCTCACTTTGCAAGGGGGAAACTGAGACCTAGAAAAAGGTGGCGACTTGGGGGCTTGCCCAGTGTCCCCCAGCAAGTCGGGTGCAGGAGCAAGCGTCTGGTCTTCCAAGCCCGCCCTCCTGCCCGCCTGGCCATTTGCGCAGCCTGGCAAAGCAGAATGTTTGCAGGGGCCACTGACCTACATGGCGAATAACTGCGTTCCGCGGAGGGACGCTCGGGCCAGCTGCTGTCCTCTCCCCACACAGATGGGGAGGCTTTCCCAGGCAGCTTCCGTGCGTCTCCTGCCGAGCCACGGCCAGGCAGAAGTGAGGTGTAGGCACCGCCATCCCTGGGCGCAGACAGGCGGCAGAGCCCAGGCGAGTCTTGGGGCACTGCAGCACAGCCTCACAGAGCTCCGGGGCTTCGGGGGAGGCCCTCCTTGAACATTTAGGAGATCAGCCGTTCCTCCCATTAGCGAGCACCGGCGGGTTTATGCCCACTCTCTCCTGGAAATTGATGCAGTGCTTGTGAGAGGAGGCCCAGGAGGGGAAAGCCCGTGTCATGGGGCAGAGGGCCACTGGCTCAGGAGTCTCAGCTCAGACACTTAGTAGCTGGGGATCTTGGGGAAATCACTTAACCTCTCTGTGCCTCGGTTTCCTCATCTGTGAAAGGAGCCTAACACTTCGTTGGATTCCCATGTGGCTTCAACCCAATAACATCTGTGGGGCTCTTAGCCCAGCAGCTGGCACAGTCATGGCTCGTGGCAGGGCAGCCCTGGTGCCTCGTGGTTGCCGTCCGGTTGAGCCTCTGGGAGGCTGTCCTCGTGGGAACAGACCTAATTGTGCTAGAATGGAAGCTCCATGAGGACAGGGCACTTGTCTGGTTATTGCTGCATCCCCATGTCCAGAACAGGGAATGGCACCTGGAGGCACTTAATAGTTATGCATTAAATGAATGAAGGAATCATTGCTTAGTTAATTGCCCAGGTAAGCAGCAAATGGGAGAGAAATAAAGATGAGAAAAAAGTCAGCTGAGAGGCCTTGTAGGGCAGGCAGCCGGAGCAAGAGAATATCCTTCGGGCGGTGGAAATGCTGTAACCCACAATGGCACAGGGGCGGGGTGGCCCTGCCGGGCTCCCAGCGTGACATCTGGGGGCTCCGTGCCCTGTGCTCGCTGGTCCCACCGTGTGGCCAGTCCACAGTAGGAGCAGCCTGGGCAGTGGCCTGGGGCGGCCAGGGCCCTCAAGCCCTCCTTCCCCAACAGCCCCACGCCCCCCAGCGTCCTGCTCTGGCAGGTCAGGGTGCTGGGGAGCCCTCTAGGAATCAGATGTGGGCCTGGCTAGTGGGGGGAGGGGACGAGACCTGGTGCAAAGGGCTTGAGATGGGCTGCCTCCCACGCTAGAGCAGCATAGACGGCCCTCCAGGAGCTCAGGAAGGCCATGCGCCCCAGCAGACGGATTGGGGGACGCTGCCTGGACGGGGGCACTGGGGCTGAGCCTGCAGGACAGGGACAATTCTGACCTGGCAGGGCGAAGAGCAGGCGCAAAGGCTCAGAGGCCAGAAGCAGTGCGGGGAAAACAGACGTCCAGGGGAGATGAAGCACGGGAGGGAGGGGTGACCCCCTGGAGCCTGGACATCTGGCCCCCTTTAATGCAAGGGCATACCTTGCGGAGAAGCAGAGGCTGCTGCTCAGCCACCTGCCGTGGAAGCACTGGGGTCCCCAGCAGACCCTCCACGCGGTTCTTTGGTGTCCCCTAGTGGTGACTGGGTGCATGACACCCTCGCCAAGGACGCGTTCGCGTCTCAGCCCCTCCCCTGCATCCCCGTCGGTCTGTGACTGCTCTGACCCTGTGAACTCCAGTCCTGGTCAGGAGCTGGGCGGGTCTGGCAAGAAGGGATGCGGCTCTTAACGTCTTCTTTGGAGTTCAACACACGAGTCTCCTGAGTTTATCCCCCAGCCTGACGAGTACATAGACCTCCCCAGAGGACCCCAACCATGCCACTCTGACACCTGTCCAGTGTGCACGAGGATGGGCTTTGCCAGGGCCATCATACCGAGCACACGATGTCCATGGTGTATTTCTGGACTGGTGCCCCTGTACTGGGGAGATGGCCCTGCCACCCTCAGGACCCCTGACCTCTCTGGACTCTGCTTGCTCCTCTCCCATTCCTCCAAGGGGAGGCTGTGCATGAGGTTACTGAGAGGAGTGGGTATCTTCGAGGCAAAGAGCAGGATTTCAAGGTTCAAAGAGGTCTGGGCAGGTGGGGAAGAGGACGCGCCGGGGGGCCTACTAACAAGGTAAAAAGGTAACCAGGTTGGAATATCAGATGCCGAAGGGGTAAGTCAGAGCCAGCAGCAGTCCTAGAAGAATACCTAATGCAGTCTTACTCAGCCATGAGGAACTTAGGAATCACCAGTGGAAGGTGGAGATAAAGAAAGCCAGGGAGAGCTGGAGCGAGGAAAGGTGGGGTCCAAGGGGTGGGGGTACAGGATGAGAAGCTTCCGGTTCATAAATGAACTAACCATGAGAGGGAGGGAGCTAAGTATCCAAACTCAACAACCATCACCAGATTCCCATGAATAGAGCTTTCCTAACACTGAACAATGGCTCGTGACAACTTCTGAAGTCCTCTCTGCACTGAGAATCTAAAAGTCCATCAGAAATCATAGTCTTTCATTATAGAACAATAGGCACAGTCATCATCAATGGGTTTGTTATCCACCCGTAGCCCTAGTGGGCCTGTGCTTCCACATCCCAGTGACTGCTTGGTTGTCAGACATCGGAGAAGCCCAGGTTCTACCACTAAGTCACTGTTGACCTCAGGGCCAAGTCCTTTCTCTGTCTGCTCAATTAAATAATGAAAGGATGTCAGGAAACGGCCCTCAACTGCTATCAGCCTTGGTAAAATCCTGCCCAGCTCCTGAGTGGGTAGAACCCCCTAGGGGAAATCTCTAGGCCTGGCAACTCTGACTTTTGTTTCTTGGAGATCCTTTTCCCTGGGGTGTCTCTTCTACCTATCGCAAGGCTTCAGGGGACCCTGCCCTCTCCTTTAGAACTCTGCCCATGCATGGACTCTGCCCAGGGGACCAAAGAGGCTGAGCTAAGACTTCCTGTGATTTGGGACAGTAAGCCTGAGAGAGCATGCAACAGGATCATCTGTTTACAAAACGGCCCGAGTCTGCAGGCACCAGCCCTCCTAGTTCCTCCTTCCTCCCGCATGGGGAGTGCCATCTTTCCCCAGCTCACAGGAGCCCAGGCCTGCAGAGCAGGGCCAAAAGAAATAGGGCGTCTATCCCCCACTTGCCTAAAGCCAGCCTTCCACACCTCCGGGGCCTATCGCAGTGCCCCTTCTTCCTAAAGATTGACCCTGGGAATGCCTGTCCCTCACTTCGTGGATGTGACTTTAGCCAGGCCTAAACAGGACAACCCCAACAGAACACAGTGCCCTGAACACATTCTTTGATCCCTTGCAGTGGAATCTGTTATATAGGCAAACAGATTTTCAAGGAAGTCTTCAACTTTACTTTGTAAGTTTGTTATTGGTAGTATATGAATATGACAATTCTGAAATTATTTTGTATCATAAAAAATGTAGGGATGAGCAAATGAGTAGTTTGATGTTATTGGAAACCAGGGGTCTCACTGTGGGGGGTGACACTTATATGGAATGGGAAAATGCAAGCAAAGCCCTATGGTGTTGGATTTTATCTATATCTATAGATGGTAGGTGATAGATAGATAGATAGATAGATAGATAGATAGATAGATAGATAGATAGGAGGGAGGGAGGGAGGGAGGGAGGGAGGAAATATGGTAGATAAAAGGGCCTAGAAGTAATGATGCCCTAGAAACATTGAGCACATTTTGTGCCAGATTTTGTTTTCTAAATACCATTCTCCACAAAAGAGAACCAGGACGCTTTGGAGAAGTGACTGATTCCAAGGCTGGGACAGGGAAAGTACAAGGAGGGCCTGGAAACTCTTGTGCCAGGAAGTATGAAAGTGCTCAAAAAAATTATGGAGACATGTTGAAAAACATAGGAGGCAGCATGAAAGGGTTTTCCACTGGCCAAATCTGGGCAGATTTGAGCATCAAAATAAATAATGATAATAATGAAATATATGATAGTGAATAAAAAAGGAACCCATGAGTACATACTGATATAAATTAAATAAATGAATGAATGAATGAATGGAAAAGAAAGCTCTTGTTTGCAGTAGAATGTCAAGTATTTAAATGGAATAAGATAGTTAGAAAATCATCATTTTGCAACCACCAAAGTAATAAGCAATTCAGGTGAGAATCATCAGTAGATGTTAAAAATCACTGGCCTAATGTTTGTGGGGGAACAGGATACTCACAGCATCTCATAGTATCTCCCACAGATTACTTATTAATTACAGAGGGGAAATGGGACCTTTCAAGTGGAGAGCTCTGGCAGACATCCCCTTAGCCAAGTGACACAGTTAACATCGGCAGTAATGGGACCAGGTGACGTCACATGCTAGAGGAGGTGGGAGCATCCCTTCTTTAGGTTTCCTGCCAACAGTGCATAACCTGAATCTAACCATAAAGACACATGCAGGCACACCCAAATTGTGGGACATTCTACAAAATAACTGACTTGGACTCTTCAAAAATATCAATGACATGAAAGACAAAAGTGAGCTGAGGAATTGTTGGAGATTAAAACCAGCTAAATGCATTACATTGTCCAGGATTGGATCCTGCTTTGAAAGAACCAAAATTGCCTTAAAGGTCACTATTGGGACAGTTGGTGAAACTAGAAAATGGGTAGTAGATTAGATAATAGTATTGTACCAGTGACTTCGCTTCCTAAGCTTGGTGACTTTATGTGGTTATGTAAAAGAATCTTCTAGTTCTTAGGAAACGCATGCTGGCTTACTTGAGGGTGAAGGATAGAGATGTCAGCAGTTTACTCTCACATGGTTCAGAGAAAATTATATGTATTTTTGTTTTCCTTTCCCTGGTTGTCTTTCTCTTCTTGCCTACCATCTGACTGATTCTCTCCTAGTACTTTCCTGTTCAGATATGTGAGAGAGTGGAAGTGCTGGGGCAGGATCCTCTCCAGCACCTCTCTTAGGGCAGAGTGCTTTGCCATAGGAAACCTCATAGGTCTCTGATAGCCTCTGGATTAGCTGCCTTGGGTCAGGTGCCCATGCCTTGTCCAATCAGGTCTAGCCTATGACTGGTCATGTGATACATAACATGGCTGCCATCACTGCTCCCTCAATGGGGGTGGTGGACAAGAGCGTCTCTTTTATAAGGGCCTGGCAGACCCCCTTCTTGGTTGGATCTGTATATCCTGAACCTCCAGCTTCCTGAGTCACTCTCCAAGAGACCCAACCCAACTTTGCACCATATTCTCACCTTCATTCTTTCCACAAACATCCCAGATGCCTGTCCCGGCCCGCGCTTGTGCTGGGCACACAGGGCTCCGAGGTGGCCCGGCCCCTCCCGTCAGGAGCTCCATCCCAAGTTGGAGAGGTATGGAGGAGGCAGGGAGCTGGGTGCAGGGCCAATGGTGACCACCAGAAGGCGGTCAGTGCTGATTGAGGCCTGAGCCCGGGCAGGGGCGGGGGCTCATGGGAGGGAAAAAGGCTCTCAGACAGGGCCTCTGCAGCTGGAAGGGGCCCAGCGCCATCCCTGGGGGTTCTTTTCTGTCTTTGCACAGCCGGACCCAGCGGGACGGGACATCTCCATCCGCCCCCTCCTGGAGCACTGTGAGAACACCCACATGACCATCTGGCTCGGGATCGTCTACGCCTACAAGGGGCTCCTCATGGTAGGTGCATGCGGGAGGTGCTTCTCCAGCAACCGAAAAATAAGCAGAGCCCCGTGACTAAGCACTTATTCCAAGCCAGGCCCGGAGCCCGCCAGGTGTTAGCTCAGTTCCCACAAGAACCCTCTGAGGGGTATGGTCACATCCCCATTGCCCCGAGACGGACCCTGCAGCTCGGGATCTTGCTCAGAGTCACTCAGCTAGTAAGTGGCAGAGTCAAGATCTAAGCCAGTGAGTAAGCCCCCAACCTGCGAGTGAGCCTCAGGCTCGCCTCTGTGCTGCTCGGGGAACAGCAGGCTGTGGGCACCCAGCAAGGTCCAAGTCCAGGACTTCACGGGATCCTCCAGATGTGTGGGGAGGTGAGCGCAGTCATCCGCATTTTACAGATGAGGAGAGCAAGGCTCCGAGAGGGTAAATGATTTGTCAAATCTGGTAACCTGCAATCTCAAGGTCCAGTACCCTTTCTTCTCCACCCATCCGTCAAAATCCAAGCTCACACGCTGGGCCCAGCTCGTGCAATTGGGGGCTTTCCAAGCTAGGAAGGGCTTGAAAGGTCAGGCCCGCCCTCGCTTAGCCTGGGTTGATCCTTAAATCTTCTCTCCTGTGTCCTGGACAAATGATGCTTCCACTTACATCTCCCGGGTGGCAGGAAGCTCGCTACTGCCCCCTCTTCAGGCCTTTCCATAGGAAGTTCAGCCCCCATCTGCCTCTGCGTGGCCTCCACTTAGAGGCCCTCTCCTAAAGTCAAATAACTGGAATTTCTTGTGCTACTAAAATGTGTTCTTCCCTGCTGCTCTTTCAGAGACCTGGGAGGGACGGGCCCTCAGGGCACCACCCCAGAATAGCCTGTATTGGGGAATGTTGGGGATCGGGTCACGTTCCCCACCAGAGACATGCTGAGGTCCTAACCCACGTCCCTGTGGGTGTGAGCCCATTTACAAGTAGGACCTTCGGAGATGCCGTTAGGGTGTGGGCTCGTCTGCAAATGGGATCCTCAAGGGTGCCGTTGTAGGTGAGGCCAGGCTGGAGCACGGTGGGGCTTAATCCAGACTGGAGACCTCGGAAAGAGGAAATCCAGACACAGTCATTCAGAGCAAGCCCCAGGAGGAGACCAAGGACTTCGCCGTGTCACCGAGCCACGTGACGGGGTGGAGATGCAAGCCAGGGAACCCCGAGGATGGTGGCGAGCCAGCACCAGAATGCTACAGGCTCCGAGAGAGGGCCTGGCCTGGCCACGAAACGCTGGTGGTTTAAGCCACCGCAGCCCCTTCGGCTCTGGAGCCACAGAATCTCAGGGCAGGGAAGAAGGGCTCACCTGCCGTCAGATTTTCCAGCACCGCCCCCCCCCCACCTCCAGCCTCCCCAGCAAGTGCTCCTTCACCCACAGCTTCCCAGCAACAGGGAACTCACCCTGTGCAAAGCAGCCCAGGCAGCCCTGGGTGCTGTCTTCCTTTCCATAACACATCACCACAAGCTGGGGGGCTTTAAACAACAGAACTTACTCCCTGACAATTCTGGAGGCCAGAAGTGTGTCTCCTCTGTGTCCCTGGATGGTGATTGGATTTAGTGCCCCCACCCCCACACCCCAGACAATCCAGGCTGGTCTCCTCAAGATCCTTGACTTATACCTGCTAAGGACCTTTTTCCCAGTAAGGTCCCGTTCACAGGCCCAGGGCTTGGGATACGGAGATGTCTGTTGGGGGCCCCTCTCCAGCTCAGTTTGGATGGGTTGCCTTTCTTAGAAACTTCCTCCTCCTCGGAGGCCTCAGAACAAGTGCCACTCCCAGACCCGCCCCCTGGGGGCCACCACTCTGCTGGCTGGGGGAGCCTCATGCGATGGTCTGGTGGCCCCTGGGCTGACCCCGTCAGAGAGCAGGAGTCCTGGGCAGCCATCCAACCCCGACACTCACTGCCGAGGGGCCTTGGGCAGGTCTCTGCACCTCGCCGAGCCTCCACTTTGTCATCCGTACTGTGTGGACAGTGACGACCAACTGGCCTGTTGGAAGAAAAATTGATTTTCTTCCCTCACTGGGTATCTGGTACCTGGGCTCCTGGATCCCCATTTTAAAAGTAAAAGGAATAAGTTGGGCTGCCAGAGAAAAAGACAAACGACAGGGAGAGGAAAACAACCTGGGTGGTAGGAAATTATCTCAATGCCAGAGAACTTGTCACTTACTTTCATATGTACAAAGTGCTTTCACCTCCATCCTCTCGCTGCATCCTGTCAGAGACCCCAGGAGAAAGGCATTACTCTTATCCCACTTCACAGACGTTGAAACTGAGGTCTGGAGAGGGGAAATGTCTTTGCCCAAAGTCACACAGCTGGTGGGTGACAGGGCAAGGCCCTGACCTTTCTACCATGCTGCCTTCTGCTGCCAAACCAAACCAGACCTCAAAGTTAGGCCCTCAGAGTGGTGGTAAAGGGCTTGTGCAGCTGATGGGTGCCCCAAGCTGCAGGAATGAGTCCAGAGGGAAGACAGGCCTTCGTGGGGAAGCCCCCTGGAGGGGCTGGGCCGCAGCCGAAGTCCCTGCAGCAGTCATCAGTCCCGGCTCCTCCTGTCATCCACCACCCCACCACCTGCCCCATGCTCCATCTGCAGCCTGGGAAGGCAAAGCCCCCCAACAACCTGCCTCAGATCACATTTAACCCCCAACCCCTGTCCACCCCTATCAGGAGGTGGATCGGTCAGGATAACAGCTGTAGGTGACAGAAAACCCAAAATAATTATGGCTTAATTTCCAGAGGAAAGCACTCTGGGGCTGTGTATTAGTCAGCCAAAGGGGTGCTGATGCAAAGTACCATAACTCTGTTGGCTTTTCTAAAGGGTATTTAGGTGGGATAGAAGCTTACAGTTACCAGGCCATAAAGAGTAAGTCACTTCCCACACCAAAGTCTGTTGTCACATGTTGGAGCAAGATGGCTGCCAGTCTCTGCAAGGGTTCAGCCTTCCTCTTCCTCCTAAGGCTTGTGGTCCCAGCTGCTTCTGATCATAAGCATAAGGCTCATCTCTGTCCCCGGGGCTCATTTCTTTCTGGGCTTTCTCAGATGTTCAGGGCTCTGGTCTCTTCAGCTAAAAACTATCAGGTGAACGGCTCAGCTCTCTCCCCGGAGCTCCAGCATCCAAAACTAAATTCTGTGTTCTCCTTCTCCGTGTATCTACTTTCCTCTCTTTGATTGAGCATCCGTTTATATAGTGCACAGCGTGGACTAGCTGCAGGCAGGGACTCAAACCGAGTCACCCTAATGGCATGGTAAAACAAAAGCCCTAGTCTTGATTTAATAAAGTAAAAGTGAAACCTTTGAGTCTAATACAATCTAATACACCCAAAAGAATAGACCAGTTTACGAACACCATCCAATATCTACTTTTGGAATTCATTAACAATACTAAACTGCCAAAGGCTAGTATGGGGGGCTTCAGGCTCTTTGTGTCTTGTGGCTCCCCCATCTTCAGTACACAGTTTCCATATGGTGGTCTAAGATGGCTGCTCAAGCTCCACCCATCACATCCCACTCCAGCTGTTAGGAAGAAGAAAAATATATTAGTCAGAGTTCTCTAGAGAGATAGAACCAACAGAATATCTATGTATAGAGTTTCATTGTAAGGAATTGGCGTGCACAACTGTGGGAACTGGCAAGTCCAAACTCCATAGGGCAGGCCACCAACTCAAAATTCAAAAAAAGGTGATGCTAAAGTCCTTAGTCAGAATTCCCCCCAGGGTAAGGTGGCTGGCTAGAAATTCCAGCAGGAGCCAGTGCTGAAGTTGAGGCAGAAATTTCCTGACCTCTGAAATCCTCGGATCTAACTAAAAAGACCTCCATCTGGTTGGATGTGATTACCCACATTGCTGAGCAATCTCCTTTGTTGATTGTAGATGCAATCAGCTGTAGATGCAATGAAATGATTTTAAATGCAAACCTCATGAAATGCCGTCACAGTAGGAAGCAGGCCAGTGCTTGACCAAACAACTGGACACACAGCCTAGCCAAGTTGACACATGAAATTAACCATCCCAAACAGAAACACCCCTTCCCTTTAAAGACACTTCCCAGAACTTATGCGCCTCGCTTCCACTTCCGCGTCATTGTATAGATCCCATTCGTGTGCACACACAGATGCCAAGGCAGCTGGGAAATGTAGTTTTTATTCTAGGAGAGGCTAGTGCTCAGCTGAAATTGAGAAGTCTGTTAAGGGGGAAACATTGAGGGATAACAGCTGCTTCAGGCACGAGGGGTCTGTCTGGACATGGTCCACTCAGCCACCCTGTTGCTGTGTGGCCTTGAGCAAGCCCCCCTCCCCCGGCCAGCCAGCATGTCTGCAGTTCCTTCCCTCCAGGGCTTCCTGGGGGTCTGTGCGGGAACCTGTTGGTCCTGTGGCCCAAAGGACAGCCAGGCGGCAATAGAGCCCACAGTCTGCATTTCCTCAGACTATTCTTTTCAAAATACTCTTCAAGAACCCAAGTTGGGTTTTTTTTTTTTTTTACTTTTTATTTTCAAATACTTTCAGACTTAAAGGATAGTTACAAAAATAATGCAAAACTCACATACAGAGAATTCCAGCAAAACCCAATCCCCCAATACCCAGGTCCACCAATTTGAACATTTTGCCACATTTGCTGTATCATTCTATCTACCCATCCATCCATTTATCAATTCGTTTTCTGAACACTTGAGTGTAGGTTGTACCCACATGCCTCTTGAACACTTAAGACTGCCACGTCCGTTTCCTCAGAGCAAGGATATTCACTTATGTAGCCACCTTAAGTGCAGTCATCAAGTTCAATTAATTTAACATTCATGTAAAGCTTATAGTCTATATTCCAACTTTTTCACATGCCCCAGTAATGTCCCTTTGAGTCTTTTCTCCTCCCTTGCTAGATCCCTATTGCATTTGACTGCCATTGTCTATTGAGTTGTTCGTTTTTTTTATCGTGGGAACATATATACATCATAAACTTTCCATCTCACCCACTCCCCAGCATACCACTCAATGGGATTCAGTGTTGCAGTGCCCTCACCACCGTCCATTACTCAGACTTTCCCATCTCCCCAAAAGAAACCCTATACCCATCATGCACTAACTCCCCATTCCCTCTGCCCCACCCCGGCACCCTGAACTCTAATTTCTGTCTCTATGAGCTTGCATAGTCTCCGATATTTTTCCTTAAAGTTACCATGGGGCTTAAATTTAACATTCTAAATCTATAACAATCTCATTTTATTTGATACCAACTTAATTTCAATAGTATACATGAGCTATAATCCTACACTCTTCTATCCCTCCCACCTTTTTGTAGTTCTTGTCACAAATTACATGTTTATATACTATGAGTCCCAAACCACTGGTTTCTCATTATATTTTAGGCATTTGCCTTTTAGATCCTGAGAAAGGAAAAAGTAGAGTGACAAACCAAAATACAATAGTACCGGCATTTACACTTAGCCATGCCGTTACCCTCACCAGAGATCTGTATTTCTTCATGTGGCTTCAATCTATTGTCTATTGTCCTTTCCTCTCAACCTGCAGAACTGTCTTTAGCATCTCGTCAGTCCAGTCTAGTGAAAAACTCCCTCAGCTTTAGTTTATCTGGGAATGTCTTAATCTCTCCCCATTTTTTAAAAGACAATTTTGCCGGATATAGAATTCTTGGGTGGTATATTAGTCAGCCAAAGGGGTGCTGAGGCAAAATACCAGAAATCTGTTGGCTTTTATAAAGGGTATTTATTTGGGGTAGAAGCTTACAGTTACCAGACCATAAAGCGAAAATTACTTCCTTTACCAAAGTCTGTTGCCACGTGTTGGAGCAAAATGGCTGCCAACGTCTGTAAGGATTCAGCCTCCCTCTTCCTCTTAAGGCTCTGTGGTCCCAGCTTCTTCCAATGTCAGCTGTAGGCTGGGATAAGTCTCAACTCTCCCAGGGCTCATTTCTCTCCAGGCTCAGCTGCTCTGGTCTCTCCATAAGGTCAACTATAGACTATGAAGCTCTCTCTCTTCCCAGGGCCTCTGCTGTGTCTATGGAGCCTTCTCTGTTTCTCTATGTTCTTCTCCTGTGTGTTTACTTCCTGGAGTTCCAGCATCAAAAAACTCCTACTAACTCCTCTGCCATGTCATTTTCGCTGTGAGTCCCCACCCCCTTGGTCCTACTGACGTGGCCCAATCAAAGCCTTAATCATTATTTAATCAAGTAAAAGTGAAACCTCTGAATCCAATATACTCTGATATGCCCAGAAGAAAAGACCAGTTCACAAACATAATCCAATATCTATTTTTGGAATTCATAAATAATGCCAAGCTGTTTTTCGCCTTCTGTACTTTAAATATGTCATCCCGCTGCCTTCTCACTTCCATTGTTTCTGATGAGAAACCAGCACGTAATCTTATTGAGTCTCCCTTTTATGTGGCATTTTGCATCTCTCTTCCAACTTTCAGAATTTTTCCTTTATCTTTAGCATACAACAGTTTGATTATGATATACTTCGGTGTGGGACTATTTGGATTTCTCCTGTTTGGAGTTTGTTGAGCTTTCTTGGATATTAAACTTGGAAAGTTTTCACCATTATTTCCTTGAATATTCTCTCTGATTTTTTTTTTTTTTTTTTTTTTTGGTGGGGGGGGCCTGGGACCACATATGTGGGAAGCCAGTGCTCAACCACTGAGCTATACAGGCTACCCTGAGTTGGGTTTTTTTTTTTTTTTTTTTCATTTGTTTTGATTGTTGTTTGTTTTTGTTTTTTCAGGAGGCACCAGGTATTGAACCCAGGGCCTCCCGTGTGGAAGGCAGGAGCTCAACCACTTGAGCCACATCTGCTCCTCTCTCTGCCTCTTTTTCTCTGTCTTCTCCTTCTGGGACTCCCACAATGTGTATATTGGACGCTTGATGGTGTCCCACAGGTTCCTCAGGCTCTGTTCACTTTTCTTCATTGTTTCTTCTTTCTGCTCCTCAGACTGATTTCAATTGACTTTTTTCTTCAACTGGCTTTTCTTCAAGTTCACTGATTCTTTCTTCTGCTAGCTCCAATCTGCTGTTGAACCCCTTTAGGGAATTGTTGATTTCTGTTACTGTGGTCTTCAGCTCTGTTTGGTTCTTTCCATAACTTCCATCTCTCTGTTTTGTTTTGTTTTTTGTTGTTTTTTTTTAAAGATTTTATTTATTTATTCATTTATCCCCCCCTTGCTGCTTGTGCTCGCTGGGTCAGCTAACCACGCCGTGCGGGCGGGCTTGCCTTCACCAGGAGGCCCCGGGAACCGAACCCAGGGCCTCCCATATGGTAAACAGGAGCCCTACTGATTGAGCCACAGCCGCTTCCCGATCTCTCTATTGATATTCTCTTTGTGTTCATCTTTGTTTCCCTGATTTCCTTTAGCTCTTTAAGCATATTTAGGGCCTTTTTTTCTTTTTTGAAGTCTTTAGTATGTCCCAGGTCTGGTCCTTTTCATTGATAGTTTCTAATGCTTTAACCTTCCCCTTTGCCTAGACCATCACTTCCTGTTTCTTTGTATGTTTTCTAACCTTTTGTTGATATTTTAATGTGTTATTTCTGGAATTTAGACTCCAAGGCATTTATTATGCTTGTATCCAGCTAGTGTTATAACAGTTTTCATTGAATGCCTTGAGCTAACAAAAAAAAAAAAAAAAGAAGAAGGAAAAACAGAAAACACCTTTCCCAGTCTTTGCAGACTGACCTGTGCAAGTGCTCTCCTTCTGGGCTTATCCATACAATGAGCTTAGAGAATAGCCTGAGGCCAGAATTGGGGGCCTCCCAGATCCTTTCTGCGCATGCATCTTGCCTTGGGCATGCATGTATGGCCTAGGAATTACCCCATTTATCTGGTTAGAAAAGGAAACTCTTCCTAGAAAACAGTTTCCTCATGGTCCCAGACACTGTGCTAGATGTCCCCCAGCCAGCAATCCTTGGCCCCAGGCAGCACGACTGGACTGCTCTCCCCCAGCATCCTGCAGGATTGCGCCTTCTGCACTCAGGGCAAGTTCTGTCAGGCCACCACCAGGCATACAATCTCCCAGGATGTGCACAAGGGTTAGTCTGCTCCTTCTGGAACCTGGACCAGAGATCCACACGGGGAACATGTGCAGCTCCGTGCTCAACTGGTAAGGGGTGGAGGAGGGGCCAGCCAGGGCACCACGAGATTTCTACCGCTTTTAAGTAGCCTTTTTCTTGACTTGCCGCTTCTCCCTGTTACCGCAGTCCTTTAACTGTCTGCCAGTCCTTGATGATTGTTCAAAGCTTCTGTTAGGAGTACAGGGCCTTGAAGCATCTCACTCTACCATCTTGATCCCTGACCCAAACATATCTTTTCAAAAGATACAGCTGAAACATTACTCTTAAAGAAAAATAATGAAAGAACTAGCCCATGTCGTTTTAACCAACTAAACAGCCAGCATGACTATATAAATATCAAATAAAATAGACTTGACAGTGAAAGTTGTGCCTCTCCTCGGGCACTCTGCCCTCAGGGCCACACGTAGAAACAGCTGGTGACACCCGGAGGACCAGGCCGTTGGCAAAGCCCCCAGCCTCCCTCCTTGGTTCGGCAGCTTCTCCGAGCAGGAGCATGTGCCGCCACTTGGTGACGCCCATCTTCCCTTTCTGTTCACCCTTTCAGTTGTTCGGCTGCTTCTTAGCTTGGGAGACCCGCAACGTCAGCATCCCCGCGCTCAACGACAGCAAGTACATCGGCATGAGCGTCTATAACGTGGGCATCATGTGCATCATCGGGGCCGCCGTCTCCTTCCTCACCCGGGACCAGCCCAACGTGCAGTTCTGCATCGTGGCCCTCGTCATCATCTTCTGCAGCACCATCACCCTCTGCCTGGTGTTTGTGCCCAAGGTACGGGGCGGCAGCCAGCACCCGTCCCTGCCACCCGTCACCAGGCACTTTCTCTGTCGTCTCCGCTTTCTAAAAGTTTTACTAGTTGTTTTTTTTTTTTGGTTTTTTTTTTTTAATGAGGATAATTCACATTATGGAATCTTTAGAAGGTACAGAAAAGCAGCAGCCAATTTATTTCAGGAATCTCACATAATAGTCCAGCTCCCCAAAATAACCCCCACTACTGCTTTTGATGCGTTTCCTTCCAGCCGTTTTTTCTGGCTAGGGGATACAGATGTCATGATAGCCCACATGTCAATTTGGAGCTTGCCTTTTTCGTCTTTGTGTCCTTTGTATCTTCCCGCATTTGTATCCATCGCTGGGGGCGGGGGCTCCATAATTTAATGGATCCCTCGATCCCTTATTGGTGACCATTACAGAGGCTTCCAATTTTTTTTTTAAGTTATAAATGAACTTTTTTCCTGCCTATCACGTTTTTCTTCTTTCCAGTCATTCCCTCAGGATAAAGTCCCAGAAGGAGTGTTGTGGGAGCAAAAGGAATAACCATTTTTAAAGGCCACTTACATTTTCCATTCATCTGCAGGGCTGACCTCCAGGACCGCCCTGAAAAGAGATTTTTCAGATGTTAGCCCACCCAGCAGGGAGCAGGTGACCCAGAGGCCTCGGCCTCTTGGGTGCCCCTTGCAGTTGGCGGGTCCGTGTGGACAGACACCTGGCCTGGGAGGGTCTCCAGAGTAAAGGAAGGCTGGATAAGCAGTTGTGCTCCATTTGTGACATGTCAGTGTGCCCTGCACTGAAGACCTGGGCATGTGTCTTTAAGAATAGTTCTTAAATTCGTGGTGCCAAGTATAAAAATGGGGAGAAGTTAAGCAGATTAGTGTGGCCATGCCACATATTGCCAAGGCAGGTGCTAAAGGCATTAGATAAGTTTACACCACAATTAGTTTTGTTTTATTTTATTTTTTTTATTTTATTTTTTTTTTTAAAGATTTTATTTATTTATTCATTTATCCCCCCCTTGCTGCTTGTGCTCGCTGGGTCAGCCAACCACGCCGTGCGGGCGGGCCTGCCTTCACCAGGAGGCCCCGGGAACCGAACCCGGGGCCTCCCATATGGTAAACGGGAGCCCTACTGATTGAGCCACAGCCGCTTCCCTAGTTTTGTTTTAATACGCTGTAATTTCTAGGTTAAAGACTAAGAGGTCCTGAGTATAAAACCCCCTAAATAAAAAGGTAAAATACAGCATTGTTTTTTAAATTAATGCAGAAGAAGTCAAGAAATAAAGAAAAAGAAAATAGAGCAGATGCAATAAAGAGCATAAAATAATGTGGCCACTCCCATCCCATATACCCACCCTCATCCTCAGCCTGAAGATGCTAAGTCCTGTTCAAGTCTAAAGTGGTTTGACTACACTCAATTGGATATTTTTTCAAGAGATATAGCTAAAACATCAAGATTAAAGTAAAATAATGAAATCTAGATTCCATGTCACTTAAAACAATTAAAGAGCTGGCATGACTATATGAATATCAGAGAAAAAAAGACTTAAAAAAAAAAAAAAAAGAAAAAAAGGAATGATCTGGAAATTGAGAGAGTCAGGAAGAGGTTTTGACCCAAGGGGGCGGGGGTGCCTGCCTCAAAGAAGGTGGGGAAGAGAAGCCGACCCTCAGGGTCCGGTGTCCCCTGAACAGGTGCCTCCAGCCTCCTGGACCCCTCCGGCCAGTTCCCAAGCACTGTCAGTCGTGCCTTCAACACTCCCTCCTGCTTTGGCTGTCAGCACCTGCGCAGGCTCCAGTCCAGGGCCACAGCTCTCAGCCTCCACCCTGACCCTCCCTCCACGCTGTGAAAGATGCCGAAGCCTCTCTAAGCCCAGCTCTGACACCTTCAGTGGCTCCCCATTGCCCTCACACCTCCAGGATCAGTACCTGATCTTGGGCTGGCTTCCAGTCTCCCCAGTGAACCCTGCACACCGGCCAAACAGCCCTCTCCCACAAGTGCCCCCAGCCGCAGGCCCCCCTGTGTTTGTACCTGCCGTTCTCCCCTCTGGAGTTCCCTTGCCTCACCTAGTAAAAGTCTCCCCATCCTTCCAGACCCTCCAAGCACCCACCCAGGCCCATGTCAGGCACTAGGCTAAAGACTCTGGCACTCACTTGCAGGGAGGCCTCCTGGCCTGGGGAGGCCTCAGCCCCTCCTTATCTCCGCCCCCACCCTGCCTCAGACCACGAGGTCCTGGTGGGCAAGGGACATGGCTCACCCCTCCTCCCCCGAGCCTGCCTTGAACCCAGAGACAGTGCTTGGATAAACGGGTAAGATCAAGGCCAAGTGGCAGCCCATTCTCTTAGGAGAAGATGAAGGAATGCCTGTGTCAGCTAGTTCCCATGCTGTCCCGACACTCAGGGGTTGGAAGGAGCAGAGGGGCCTTCACTGTCTGGTGCTCATCCCAGGGTGCTCGTCCCATTGTCTTCACAGCTGTCACCCTCTGGGTTTATCTCCCACCTGGAGCAAGGCCTGAGGCAGAGCCAGGCTCAGCTGGAGCCAGCCTAAGGGGCCCTGGGGGTCCCCTCAGGTGGTGGGGTGCAGGTGGAATGGGGGTCAGGAGGCCAGGCTTCTGCCTGCAAGGGGGGAGCTGAGGCTCCGCGAGGGGGAGCACCCACCCTGGTCACTTTCAGCCTCCAGCTGTGTCCTCCGGGGGAGGGACTGTGCCAGGGGTCGGGGAGGAGGGACCCCAGCGCTCGCTTTCCTACCTCACCTGTCTCCTTTCAGCTCATCACTCTGAGAACAAACCCCGATGCCGCCACTCAGAACAGGCGCTTCCAGTTCACCCAGAATCAGAAGAAAGAAGATTCTAAAACGTCCACCTCGGTCACCAGCGTGAACCAAGCCAGCACGTCCCGCCTGGAGGGCCTGCAGTCCGAGAACCACCGCCTGCGGATGAAGATCACGGAGGTGCCAGCGCTGTGTTAGCTAGCCGGGGCCCCTTCGGGGTGCAGGGTCTCCCCCTCCCCGGACGCCCCCTCCAGCAGCCCTGCGGGGTCCCATCTGCTGTAGTTACAGCTGCGAGAACGAGGGGCAGCGTCCACTAAGACGGGGGCAGCGTGGCAGAATCTATGGGAGAGTTTGGCCTGCCTGGCCCCACTTCTTGGAGTCCAGCAACGCCCGAATTCTGGCAAATTCTGGACTTTCTTTTACAGGGAGGGGAAACCAACTTACCTTCTTGTTTTCCAGCCCTCCCTTTGTGTTCAGAGGATAAGACCAGGCCCAAGGTCTCCAAGCCAGGGTTTAACGGAGGCATTCTGATTCCACCCGTAGGACGGGAAGGGAACATTGGAAAGTGTATTTGTTAGGATCCTGGCTAAGTTGCTGTAACAAAGAGGCCCCAAAATGAAGTGGCCTGATGGAAAAAAAAGACGTTTATTTCTGTCTCTCCTAATGGTTCTGAGGAGAGACGTCCCTGCAGACACCCTACACGGTCATTGATGGACAAACGTTCTACAGTCTCATGCTCTGCCACGCCCCCCCCCAGCACATTTTCCTCATCCGTGTGATTAAAGTGGGCAGAAGGCATGTCCTGTTCTCACTCTCAAGAAGAGAAGAGAAAGGAAGTCCAGGAAATGCCTTCTAAGCAAGTGACACGAAATGCCACGACTCGGTTGCACTCCCATTGCTTTGGCTAGCACTTGGTCACATGACCACGCTCAGCCCCACGGGAGGCCGGGAAATGTAGTGTCTAGCTGGACGCACTTGCACAGAGCGTGCAGGCTTGCCAGGTTAGGTACAGAATACCCAGTTAAGTTTGGATTTCAGATAAACAGTGAATCCTTTTGGGGGTTATTTGTCAGTATAAGTATGTCCCTGTCAATGTTTGGGATATACTTATACTGAAAAATCATTCATTGTTACTGAAATTCAAACTTTTCTGGGAGTCCTTCTTTATTGGTTAAATCTAGCAACCTTTGGGGGCACGTCATATTCCTCAGCAGAGAGCCACTGTGCAGTTAGTTGTCTGTGCATCTAAGAGCAACTCTCTGAGGTTGGGGCAGCCCACCACCAGCTACCGGAGCAGGACAGGGACACTTTCTGCCCCGCAAAGCTCATTGCTGCATCTGTTTTAATACCAGACCTCTGTGTGACTAGTAATCCCAGACCTCTGGGCCGTGACCTTCAACTTCTACTTGCATGCTTCAACAGTGAAGAGCTCACCCACTTTACGAAACCCAAGCCACGGTCAAAAGCCGGAAACGTTGGACTGGGTGTTTTTTTCCTGTGGTTGAACCAAAGTCTAGCCTCCCATTGCTTCCACCTTTTGGTCCTCACCCTGCCCTTTGAGTCCCACAGATGAAAGCATCTCTCTCCTCCTCCACATGAAAACCTACTATATAATTTAATGGCTGTGCTCCTGACAGCAGGGCAGCACCTCACAGTTTATAGGATGCCCTCCTTTATATGCAGGGGGAATGCCCACTGCCTGCCGCACCCACCTCCCCCCACACACGCACACATGCACACTGCCCCAGGGCTTGCACCAGATTTTTCCTATAACCCGGGGGTGGCTGGGACCCAGCCCAGTGCATCCCTCTGGACCAGCCCCTGCTGGCCTGAATCTCTGTGACAGCGTGAGGGTCAGAGCTAAGTAGCCCGGCAGATCTGTCCTCCCCCCGAGGGTCCTGCTGGCATCAATAATTATTATTATATAAACGTTATAGCAGCAGATCTCCGTGTTGTGTGTCAGGCACTAGGCTAAAGACTTCTGCACTGTCCCACCAAATCCTCGCAATAACCCCTACGAAGGAGGGACTGTTGCTAGCCCATTCTGCAGACGAAGAAACAGAGACCCAGCTCTCGCAATGTCATAGCGGGGAAGGGGCAGCCCTGGGACTGCGCTCCTTCCCTCTTCCCTGCCCTGCCTCCTGGCCTTAGGTGGCTGCTTCATCAAAACTCAAGCCTCCACTGAGCCCCTATTCGCCTAAGCCCAAGAGCTGGCAGGGTCCCCCGAGTCTCTTCCCCGAGGCACACTCCCCTCTGGCTGCCAGCTGGGGTGCAGCCCCATGGGCACCTCTTGGTTCTGGAGGCTGAGCTCCTGGGGCTAGGGCAGGGGTGGGCCGGGGACACCGACTCAGCCAGAACCTTTGTCTTCTAGCTCGATAAAGACTTGGAAGAGGTCACCATGCAGCTGCAGGACACGCCAGAAAAGACCACGTACATTAAACAAAACCACTACCAGGAGCTCAGCGACATCCTCAACCTGGGGGACTTCGCTGAGAGCACAGGTACGAGGGCCCCTGGGTTTCGGACTCCAGCCATCCAGCTTCCATTGCACAGATGAAGGTGCCGAGGCTCAGAGACGGGGAGGGGCTGGTCTGCAGCCCTCCCGCCAGCAGAGCCGGAATGTCTAGAAGCCATGTCTTCAGGCCTGCCCTTCAGTGCCCTTCAGTGTCCATTTGGACGCCCACCCTGCCAGGACGGGCTCCTCTTTCTCAGCCTCTTGGTCTCCCGTGCCCCGTGGACACACGGGGCCAGCACTCTTCGTGTACTGACTGAGGCCACGGGCGTTCTCCCGTTCGTTCTTAGCACATAGTTTCCCTTTGTTTCTCCTAACCACATCCCACAGGTTCAAACATGCCCGTCAATGTGCGAGAAAGACCGGGTCGGTAAAATATGGCGTGACCTCAGTCTCACCACCCGCTTGGGAAGTGCAAAACAAATCGCCAAGCCCTTTGTCTCGGTTGTCAGGGCTGCGATGATGAACGCCCCAGGCAGGCTGTCTCCTAGCTTGGGAGGCTACAGGTCCAACATCAAGGCATAGGCAGCCCGCACTTTCTCCCGAAGCCTCTAGACTGCCGCCTCGCCACGATCCTTGGGGTTTCCTGGCACGTGATGCACCGCTGCCTCGTCACAGGGCCGTCTCTCTCTCCTCTGGCTCCTCCTTCCGTGTCCATTTTCCTTTGCTCATGAGGACGTTGTGTGCTCAAGGCCCACCCTGCTCAGTGTGGCCCCCTCTTAACTAACAGCCTCTTCAAAGGCCTTGTCACCAGTGGGTTCACACCCCCGGGCCTGAGGTTAGGGCTTGAGCATGGCTTCTGTGGGGGGCAGGATTCAATCCCCAACACTCTCGTTGGCCTAGATTTTTGGCAGAACTTTGAGAGGGCACCGATGTTGGTAAGAGTGTGTGGAAATGAGCGTTCTCCTATGTATTAGTCAGCCCAAAGGGGTGCTAATGCAAAATACCAGAAATCGGTGGGCTTTTATAAAGGGTATTTATTTGGGGTAGAAGCTTACAGTCACCAGGCCATAAAGCATAAGTTACCTCCCTCACCAAAGTCTGTTGCCACGTGTTGGAGCAAGACGGCTGCTGACATCTGCAAGGGTTCAGGATTCCCGGGTTCCCTCCTTCCTGGGGTTTGCCTCTCTCCGGGCTCAGCTCTCTGCCATCTCCACAAGGCCAGCTGTAGACTATCAGGCGAACGACTCCTCTCTCTTCCCGGGGCCTCTGCCGTGTCTAATCGAACCGTCCCTCTGCTCCTCTGTGTGCTTACTTCCTGGGCATCAGCATTAAACTCCAACCTCCCTTCTCTGTAGTGCGGTTTCTCTGTGAGTCCTCGCCCACCATGACGTGGCCCAATTAAATCACTCGTTATTTAATCAAGTGAAAGTGAAACCTCTGAATCCAATATAATCCAATATGCCCAGAAGGACAGACCACTTTACAAGCATAATCCAATATCTATTTTTGGAACTCATAAACAATATCAAACTGCTACATCCTACAATGTTTTGGAAACGAGCCTGGCACGTTCCAAAGGTTGAACGTGACCCCTCCTGGCCTAGCAATTCCCCTACCAGGAACCTGCCCCGTGGAAATGCTCCCATGTGGGCAAAGACATGTTCACGCACACGGGTGTTCATCACAACAGTTTTCACAGGCAAAAAAACTGGAATGGACCGAAATGCGCATCGTGCAGGGTGGTTTCATTAATTATGATTCAACCAAACACGGCACATCATGCAGCTATTGTAAAAGAGGCGGATCTATTTGTGCTAATGTCGAAAGATCTCCAGGTGAAAAGAGCAAGATGAAGACATGCAGTATGACGCGCAAACACACATGCACACGTGTGTAAGTGCATTTATAAAAAAGGCTTGGAAAAACAAACACCAAATTGCTAAGAGCATGAACCCGTGGGAAAGGGAGGAGCGCATTGGGAGCGATTCTCTTACGTTTTATTTTATATGCTTCCCATCACTGGAATTTTATCACTGGCATATGTCCATTAATTCATTGTAAAATCATTTTTTAATCTTTTATTTTCTTTTATTCTTATTACGTAAGTAATAAATATTATTTTAGAATCGATATTATATAACTCTTATATAAGATGTTAATATTTTTTAATTGAGATAAGTAACAAGGAAATTAAAAGAATGAAAATTACTCCCAGTAATTTTAGTACCTGATAAAGGTGGGCATTTCACATCAGTGCAGGGGTGGGAGGACTGTTCAAGAAATTTCATTGGGATAAATGGGTAGTCATCTTGAAAGGAGAAAAGTTAGAGCCTTACCTCACACCATACGCAGAGTAAAGTCCAGAGGGGATAAAAGATTTAAATATAAAAAGTGAAACTATGAAAGTACTAGAAGAAACCGTAGGAGAATTTTTTTTAAATAATCCCAGAAAGATTATCTAGAAAGTGATCTCAGAGAGATTATATTACATACAAAACACAGAAGTCATAAAAGAAAAAACTGATAAATTTAACTTCAAAAAAATTATTTTTGCAATGCAAACCCATCACAAGCACAGCCCGAAGAAACAAACAAGGCCAAGACAAATTTAGCTTAGATAATGGGCTTATTTAACTGTGTGCAATTAAATCAAATTATGTATAAGTGTATGCAAATTAATAAGAAAAAGACCACAACCCAAAAGAAAAATGGACAAAAGATATGAAAAGGGTGTTCTCATAAAAGGAAATATAAAAGGCTCTTAAGCTTGTGGAAAGATGCTCTATCTTGCACCTTATTTTTTAAGTACAAATTAAAACTGCCATGAGATACAGGGGAAGATCAAAGATCAAAAAGTTGCTGAGACTGTAAGAAAACAGGCATTTGCAAGCACTGCTGGTCGGAGTAGAAATTATTCTGGCCTCCGTAGAGAGCTATTTGACAATATCTGTCACAAAACAATTCCCCCCTGCACATACCTTCTGGCCCAGGAGATTCACTGTGGGAATCCGTCTTATGCATTGATGCCTGTGGTTGGGAAATGACATGCATAGAAGGTTTCCCACTGCAGCCAAAAGCACCACCGCGCTCCCCGGACCAATGAGTCCCGCTCTCTGGGGTGCGCCAGGCACTGAAATTCCTTTACGCTCCCGGGGAGGTCTGCAGCACGGCGTGTTTTGCGACTCCACGAGCTTCCTTCGAATGGAGATAACTAATTCATTATTCCTGGGCACCTTCAGATGAGGTCCACCATTTTGATGCTGTAAACAGTGATAATTTGAATATCTTTCTTGTTAAAGCTTTGCACAAATCCTTCATCACTTCCTCAGGATGATTTCCAGAAGTGGATGTCTGGGTAAAAGGTGTGCACGTTGCCTTAGTTGCCCCGCTCTGTGTCAGATCCCACACAAGGGGCTGGCTGAACAACAGGAACGTGTTGGCTCCAGGTTTCGGTAGCATTCCAGCTACAAGCAGTCCTTGGGTTCCTTGGCTTTCCCATCACACGGCGATGTCCTCTCCTTTCTCTTCTGGATTCGTTGACTTCCAGCTTCTGGCTCTTCTCCCACAGCTTTCTCCTATAAGGGCTCCAGTAATAGGATTAAGATCCATCCTGATTCAATTGGCCATACTTTAACCAAAAATAACATCTTCAAAATGTCCCATTTACAAATCGGTTCACATCCATGGGAATAGATTAAGATTAAGAGCATGACTTTTTTTTCTGGGGTACAGAACTTAATCTGCCACACATGTTTTTATAGTACTGGGTACACATAGACAGTGCTCCCCAGAAAGGTGCCAGTTTATTCCCCCCAACAGTTTCCTGGCTATTACTATTCTTTGTAATTATGCCAATCTTATGGAAAATACACCTTGGTCTGGTTTGTTTTGTTTTGTTTTGTTTGTCATCACATTCCTATGCACCAGTGAAAAAGGCCTTTCTATTTGAGCCTCTTGTTTCTACATTATGCCGCCTACATCAGCAGATTTGATCTCCGCTCCCCATGCCATGCCCATCCCCACACAGGCCGCTTCCCTCCCGGTTGGAGGGCTCTCGGCCCACCGCCTTGGCTAGTGCAGACTGGCTGCTGAGCCTTGGAGAACACAGAGAGATGCCCTCCTTAGTGGCATCCTGGGAAGAAGACTGCATTGTGATTTTTTTAAATTAAGGTTAAAAGTGGTAATAATTAACAGACTGTTGCGATATTGCTTGTGATCCTGTTGTTTTGCACACAGATGGGGGAAAGGCCGTTTTAAAAAATCACCGCGATCAAAATCCCCAGCTACAGTGGAACACAGCAGAGCCCTCTCGACCGTGCAAAGACCCCATAGAAGACATAAACTCCCCAGAACAGTAAGTACCTGCTGCCAGAGGGCTGTGCCTCAGAGTGTGTTCCTCTGGCCCAGCAGCTTGCACCTGCCTCACATTTTCACCTCCGTTATTTTAGTTGAACTTCACAGCAGTCCCATGATGTGGGGCAAATTACATTGCTTCTTTTACGGATGATAAAACTAATGTTCAAACAGGGGGAGTGCCTTGTCAAAGCTGCCTCCGTTGCTAACTGCAGAAGGCAGGATTGGAACTCGGGTCTGCCCAATGTCACATTCTCTCCACTGTACCTGGTGCCTTTGTTACATGTAAAAACTTACTTTGCGGGGGGGCGGATGTGGCTCAAATGGTTGGGTGTCCGTCTCCCATATGGAGGGACCTGGGTTCGATCCCCGGGACCTCCCGGTAAAATTAAAAAACAAAAAAACAAAAAAAAAAAAAACTTACTTTGCTAAATGCTTTTATTTAACGATGATTTGCTGAAACCTATCTTATGTGCTGGTGCCACCACAGTGAAGAAAACAGATAAAAATCCCTCCCTGCATGGAGCTTACATTCTGTCTGGTGAGACAGTAACTTATTTTAAAAAGCCAAGTATCTGGTATGTTAAATGATAGATGCTTTGGAGAAAAATAAAGCAGGGAAGGAGGTCGGAGATTCAGGGTTCTCTAGAAAAACAAAACCAGTATTCAAAATAGGGAAAGGGGGAGAGAGAGAGAGAGAAAGTTATCTGTTGGCTCCCACAACTGTGGGGCTGACCAGCTCAAATCCGCAGGGCAGGCCGGAGCTCTGGAAGCTCACAGGGCCTGGCACTGCTTTCCTGTGGCAGAACTTCTTGCTCTCCAGGAAACCTCGGTTTTGCTCTCAAGCTGGCTGGATGAGGCCTGCCCACGTCCTGCTGGGTCTCTCCCTGACTTAAAGTCAACTGGTTGTAGGGGCTGACCCCATCCTCAAAGTGCCTTCGCGGCAACCTGTAGGCCAGCGTCTGACCGAACACCTGGACGCCACAGCCCAGCCAGGCGGACACACAAAATCCACCGCCACGCACACGTTGAGCTTTAACGTTAAGAACTCAAACACGCAGGTGTCGTGAACTCCTGTGAGGCAGCCAGAGGGAGAAACCCCTCAGTCAACAGGTCCTTGGGGTGTGGGGACAGGGCCTCCCCTGTCCCCATCCGGCTCAGGTCCCCTCAGTGCCCTGCTGGGATGGGGCAGCCCCATGAGCTGACTCACCCCCACCACAAAGCAAGGTGCTTTCACGGGAGGAGTAAGAGTCCCAGCCTGTCCGGTCCGTGGTCCCCCCCCCTCTCCTTTACAAGGGGGACAGCTGTGCCTTGTTGCCCACCTTCCTGGGTTTCCGTGGGGATCTGGGTTTTTTCCACCCGAGAGGTCAGGCCCTGGGACTAGGAGGAGGTGAGAGCACAGCCCCTGCCCTCGGCGAGTGCAGCTTCTAGGGTGCAGGGTGCTGGGTGCCTCCGTGGAGCCGAGCGGGTACATGGCCCCCAAAGCAGCCTTGTCAACAACCACGGGGACTTGCTGGCAGGGCGGTTGTTGAGACTGTGGTGAGAAGGTGGAGAGGAACAGGCGTGGCGGCAAGAGGGGCGTCCGGTGGCTCCCCCTAACTGGCAGCCTCTCGGCCCAGCCTCGGCGCTGCCTCCAGGGTGCTCTGCCTTCGTGCCTGGGTATTTGACAAGAGTCTTGGGGGCTTGGAGGAGTCAGGGGCTCCCTCTCTGAGGAAAGGTGACGTTTAAGCTGGATCTTGAAGGAAAAGCAGTGCCCGGGATCAGGAAGTAGAGGGAGAGAGACTTCCGGGCAGGGAAAGAGCACGTGCAAGGGGACAGGGTTTCCGGGGAAGCTCAGCGCCCTAGAGCAGGGTTGGGAGGCCGGGTGGAGGATGGTAGTGGAGTCCTGAGCACCATGTCCTCTTTTTCCTAAAGATAGGCAACAGAAAGCCGCGGAAAGGGTTTCCTAGTGTTGGAAAGATAACGCCTGCCAGCCAGGCAGCCGAAAGACGGGGCCCAAGGCAATGGCCAGGCAAGGAGGGATGGCATCTGGAGCAGGGCCGTGGCAGGGCAGTGGGTGGAGGCAGCAGAGGAACCTTGCAGGGGTGGCCTGGAGGCCAGGGGCTGCGAGGCTGATGGCAGTAGCACCAGCCCTGCCTTTGTGAGCAGTGCAGTCCTGTGAGGAGGGCGAGGGCTTCCTCTTGGACTGCCGTGACGGTCACAGGAACGGCCTCCAAATGCAGGACCCGATGCCCAGGAAGAGGCGCCTTGTTTACTGCTGTCCCCCGGCTAGTCATCAAATACCCGCAGGCTGGCTGAGCAGGTGGGTGGGTGGATGGGCAGGTCTTGGGTTCGGGGAAAAGTCTGCACCTACCATCCACCCGTCGAGCAGAGAGAGTCCGAGGAACTTTCTGGCGCGGCCGGAAGCCTTCGCTCACACTCGTCCCTCTCTGTCTCTCCCGCCGCAGCATCCAGCGCCGGCTGTCCCTGCAGCTGCCCATCCTGCACCACGCCTACCTCCCGTCCATCGGAGGCGTGGACGCCAGCTGCGCCAGCCCCTGCGTCAGCCCCGCCGCCAGCCCCCGCCACAGACACGTGCCACCCTCCTTCCGGGTCATGGTCTCGGGCCTGTGAGGGTGGGAGGCCTGGGGCCGGGGCCTCCCCCGCGACGGAACCGCACCGGGCAGAGGCATCCGCAGCGGGAACGCTGCCCGCTCTGCCACCGGGGAGCCGGGCACCACGGCCGGCCTCGCACGGCTGCTCGGGCGGAACTCAGGTGGACGGGACGGGGGCGCTTGGCACCTGACCTCGAGCCTTATTTGTGAAGGTTTTCTGCTTTCACAGAGGAGAGGAATGGCAATGACTTCTCCCTTGACGTCTGCCAACAAGGAGGAGCGGGGAGATTTGAAACTTGCACACACAAACCCTTCTCCACCAGGAGAGAGACACGGGGACTGCAGCTCGAAGTCACTGTGCGGCCCCGAGCAGCCTGGGCAAGAGGCAGGGGGCTGCCGGAGAAACCACCTCTGCGCCCTGCCCATGGGCCGCTGGCTCGGACCCCCAGGCCAGCCCTTCTCCGCGCCAAAGGAGGAGCCGGGCAGGGCACCCGGGCCTGGCCACGGTCCCGCCCACCCCAGAAGCTGGAGCAGCCAGCAGAACCCGCATTTGGGCACCGCCCGGGGCGGGCGAGTGGGCCGGAGGCCTGGGCTCCCCGAGGGACCTCCGTCAGCGAAGGGGATGTTTGTTACTCTCTGATAAATGCCACACACTAACACAATAACACCCGTTCCGGGACCGTGGGGATTTAGGGCACGTCACCCTGCAGACACGCTCTGCAACCTTCACCGAGAGTCCGTCACACACACACCCTGTCGGCCGTGTCCTCGTGTCCATGTCAGGTGCGTCCCCCGTACTCAGAGGGACCGCCTGAGCTAACCGTGAATGTCTGTCCCAACCAAGACGATAAAGCAAGATTGTGCACTTTAGCCTCTCTCGCCAGGGCCCAAGGGCTGGCTGGGTTTTTCCCACTGACTTTGTTTCTGACCAAAGTGAAGCAGGAGCACTCTGCTAACAGGCGCCCCTGTCGTCTCGGGGGAGAGAGTCGGTGACAGGGCTTCCAGGAGGCAGTCTCCCGCCCTCCGAGCCAGCGGGCGCCCCCGTGCACCGCTGGGGGGTGGCACATCAGCCCACCCACCCTTCCCCATGAGACCACACTTCCCTCCCCACCGAACCCCACAGGACTCCGGCCCAGGAGCCTGACAGGCTCGGGCCCCGGTCCTCCCCCTCCACTGACTCCCCGCGTGACCTTGGGCAAGTCACTCGCACCTCTCTGAGCCTCAGTTTCCCCTGTCTAACAAAATGGGGTTGAAACAACACCCGTCCTGCCTACCTCACAGGGTCACTCTGAGGAGCAAAACTTGATCTCGTCCAGGAGACCTTTTGACCAAACGGCAAAGTGGCCCTGACCCGTGAGGTGGAATAACGGCTTTGCGGCAGGTGGGGGCAGGGGGGTGCCCCAGAGAAGCCCCCCAGCCTGGCCGACGGGAGCGAGGCACCCAGCGATGCCTCTGGCTTTCCTAGACAGGTCCGTCCTCTGCGGACGAAAGGCCTGAGTGACCACGTCCAGGGCTCCCACTCCCTGAGAAGACATGGCAGCTGCAACAGACAGGCAGCAATCTCTTCCCAGAACCACTGCAGTCAGGAGCCGCTGTTGCCGCCACCAGGCTCTGACAGAAGGGCCCACGGGCATCTCACCGGCACCACCATTTCCAAGCGCCCTCTTCCACGTAGGATAGCTCTCCCCTCCCCTCCCCCAAAGAGAGGCTACGGAGGTACCGTAGCCTTTGGGGGGAAAACAATGTTAGCCCATCACAGGTCACGTCGAAGTCCTTCTCTGTGTAGGCACTGAAAACGGTGTTGGCACTCACTGTGGACAAGCAGTATTTACACGTGTTCTTGATTTTACCCAAACCAGATTTAATTTGAAGGACCACATTAATGTTCCAAAGGGAAAGAGACAATGGATTGTACATAATGTATACACACACAAAGAAAAAAAATTACCTGTAGAAATATTATTCCAGCATAGCAGGAAAAAAAAAAAAAAACACAAGTATTGGCCTGTCGGAGATGAGTGTGCATCTGTAACCCTTTGTGACCTCTGAGCGTGCAAAGTCTTCTAGGTTAACCCACGAAGTACATTCTCTGTCTTAATGATACTGTAGGTTCACCCATTTTTTGTTGTTGTTAAATTCCCCGCAAATAACAAGCCCCACAGAAGCGACTAGCTACTTACCGGTTCCGTTCTTTTCTACGCTGCACCCGCACCCGCCCCTTCGGGAGGGGCTCTGGGCTGGAGGCACTTTTCCAATGACGGTCGTGCACAAACGCTTTCAATGAGACCGGAACTGCCAGAATCCAATGTAAATGAGGAATTTCTCGTACCCTCCTACTGCATGGTATCAATTTTTAATAAATTGTTGCAAATTTGTTTTTATGAATAAAAGGGAAAAAAAACACTGTCATCTTTAATGCCTGGTCTTCCCCAAGTGCAGGGGAAGTTGGGCCATTTTCCTCTGCTCAGAAACCCAGGGACACCTCTGGGTTGCCTGCTCAGCTCTGCCCCTCCTTCCAGAAACTTCCCTTCCTCGCCTTCTGCTAGCAATAGCAGAACAGCCCTGTTACCACGTGTGACAGTCAGGCTCTCCTGAGGGCACACCAACAGGGTATGTGTGTGCGCGAGCATCAGGGATTTATTATAATGAGAGCCAATGTGGCTCAGTGGTTGAACGCTGGCTTCCCACATACGAGGTCCTGGGTTCAATCCCTGGTCCTGGTACCTAAAAGAAATGAGAGAAGCTTATTATAAGGAATTGGCTCATGCAATTGCCAGGGCTAACAGACCCGAATTCTGTAAGGCAGGCCAGAGGGAGGAAATTCCAGAGCGATGGTGAAGTCTTGAGTACGGATTCCTTAGGCTGGAGACAAGGAGTGGAGGGTGGAGTCTTGAGGCAGAATTCCTTCTGATCTCTGGAACCCTCGGTTCTTGCTCTCAGGCCTTCAGCTGGTTGGAGGAGGCCCACCACGTTAGGTTGGGTCATTTCCTTGACTTAAAGTCAACTGATGATAGATGCTAATCCCATCTAAAAATACCTTCACAGTGACATGTAGGCCAGTATTTGGCCAAATAACTGGACACCACAACCTGGCCAAGTTGACTCATAAAATGAACCATCATACCATGTGACCCCAACTTCCAGGTGCAGGTGATTGGTCCAAGGAACCTGACCCAAGCTGGGCCAATAAATCTGCCCCCACCCCCCTGCCAGGATTTCTCCATGTGGAGAAATATAGTTGGCCATGAAAGAGAAAAAGGAAGCCACCCAGAGGGTCCTGGTGGGGTTTAAGTCCCTGGTTAGCAGATTCTCTGAGACACTGCTCCGTCCTTCCAAGAAATCGCCCTTTTTGGTCCAGGCTACCTCAAGGTGGGTTCCCCCCACTTGTAACCAAAAGGTTCCAAGCCTCACCACCTCCCCGGCCTGAACTGCAAGCGCTGCCAAGCTTTGGTCTCCTCTGCAGTCTCGTCATTACTACTGCCACCCCACAGAGGGCCTGCAGCTCCATCTCACACCCTGTCCTACCTTGCCCAAGTCGCCTTCCAAGACCCCCAGCAGGAAACCTCTCCTCATGTCCAGGCTGAGGACGCTGCCCATGCTGCCCCCTCCCCACCCCAGAGGCTTGCTCCGTGCACACCTGGCACCAGGCCCTCCCTGTGGCTGCGGGTTGGGCCTTCTGGCCGACGGGTGTCCAGGATAGTTGCTGGGTCTGGAAGGCCGAGCAAGGACAGCAGTGGCCAGGGCAGACTGGGGGAGCCTGAGGCCATGGACTGGGCCCCAGAATGGGGGGCCTAGGCCCACAGACTTCACTGGAAGGCTGTTCCCCTCCTGAAATGTGCAGTGTGTGGGCTCCTCGGTGGTGGAGCCTGACGAGGGGCACGGCTTAGGAGTCATTTTATAGCAAGGACATGGAAGCCCAGTGACAGGCACCAAGGTCAGGCGACGGCCATGCGGGGCAAGCACGGAGCCCAGGTGGCCTAGCTTTGAGGCTCCGGCTCTTTCCTCTCGAGTCCTTTGGCTCACCTGTGACCCACACCCAGGTAGAACAAGCCATAGCAGTAAGACTGTTCTCAGCCGCCTCGGATTCTTGGGGTCTTCACATTTCCTCACTAAACACTGTCAGCTGATGGGCACATTCGGTCTTTCCTCTTAGCGCATCTGAAAGAGAGAATGCCCAAGCTGACGAAAACTCTGGATGGATGTGCCTGAAGTTCTTCACTCCTCGCTTGGCCTTAGAGAGGGGTTAGTTTTAGCTAACGTTTAAAGGGAGCCCAGAGAGCAATGTCACCCTTCAGTCTTTTTCTGAAGAGTTCTATTTGTCTTCCTTTTGTTATGACTGGCTTGTTTCTGAGGCAAAAATAAAATAGAAAATTCCCCAGCCTCAAAGAAAGGCGTTCTGGAGTTGAAGCCACTTGAGAAAGCTCTGCCTGAGGTCTCCTCCTCACCCTGTGCTCTGGAGACAACAGATCTGAGAAAGGATGGGAAGAATTGTCTGGAAACGAGCCTGGGGTACCAGCTAAAGAAAGCCCTGATCTTCCAGGCCATGTGGAAGCCAAGATTTCAAGCCTCCTGAACATGCTGGAAGAATCCCCGGGAAGGGCTCTGATTGGCCGGCTTGGGTAATGAGCACATCCCTAAACCAATCCTTGTGCCCATGGCTGGGAGCAAGGGCGGGCCCTCTAGATTCCAGGCTCGGCTTCCAGAGGTGGGGCAGGGAGCACAGCTGTTTTCCCTGGGCAAGGGCCTTCCTAGGATCCCAAAGGCCTAGAAACCAGTGAAGGGAGAGGAGCGTCTGCCTGCAGAGCCCGTTCCTTCCCCCAGTCCCGAGCAGAACCAAGGCAATCTGGAGGGACTGCCCTTGCCCCCGCCCCTGAACATAGCAATTGGTTCAGAGATGTGCTCATTACCCATGCCCAGCCAATCACAGTCTCTCCAGGGTTCTTGCCAGGTGTTCAGGTGGTTTGAAATCTTGGCCTCCACATGGAGAGAAATGACGCGAGCAAGTGAGCTCTAGCTGCGTCCTGTGGGCTCAAGGACCAGCAATGCCCTCTGGTTTGTCGATTTTGAAGTCTGCCCTCCTCCCTTCTCATTTGAGGAGACCTGTGGGAAATCTTTCCTCGGTCCCACACAGTGCTGAGCAGCGAGGGGGGAGTGAGGCCTTTCAAAGGAGCTGGGAAGGCTAAGGAAGGGTCACTGGGCCAGGGAGAGGACGAGGGCCGGTGCCGGGATACCTGCCCCCAGAAAGGGCCCTGTGCCTGCTCGGCAGTCTCCACCCTTGTCCCTGCCTGTCCTCCACCTCCTCAGCCCTGTAAGTCAGAGAAGGGTCCCCGCACCTCCACCCCATGCCCGAAACCCCTGGCACAGCCATGGCGTACTCAGAATGCCTGGTCTGAGCTGGGCATTGTCCAGGGTGAGTCCTGCCTGGGAATGACAACTCACCGCTTGCTCCCTCGGGGTTCCCCTCCCAGGAGCCCCCAGTCTCCAGTGGGGACTCGCTGAGCCCTGCTCTTTGCCAGGGCCTGTGCTGGGCACAGGGGGAAGAGAATTGAAAGGGGCCCTGGTCTCAGGAAGCTCACAGCCCAAGGCAGAGACAGAGAGGTGCATAAAGAAATGACAAGTGCAGGTGATAATCATCTAACGTAGAGTAGGGAGTGGGGCTGCTTTGTGCAGGAGGGAGCCCGGGCTGCTTTGTGGAGGAGGTACCCGCCACACGGCACCAGCTCCATGGCCTCTGCAGTTCTTTAAAGGGTTCCACGCTCGACTGCATGCTCTGCCATTGAAATTCTTAATGATTTTTTAACAAGAAGCCTTTTCATTATGCACTGGGTCCCACAAACAGCATAGCTGGTCCTACTCCAGACCTGATGGTGAGTGGCCAGCAGAAGGAGAAGGAAGGGTAAGGATGGAAGGGAACAGAGGTCCAACTCCTGTACAACGGCTGAGCCTGCTGGAGCCGCTCAGCCATGCCTGCGGCCGACTGGATTAATCATTACTGTCCACTCTGGGATCCATGCAGCCTCGGAATTCTGTCTGTGTGCCAGGCCATAGGTCACATCCCAAAATCTTCAGGCCCACATGCAGATTTCTACTTTCCCACTTACCTGGCTGAGTGCCTTTGAATGGCTCACTCAACCTCTCTGAGCTTCTGGTCTCATGTCTATAAGATGGACATGATACCTCACCTGGGGCTGCTCTGAGGGCCGTGGAGGCCTATGGAGGTGAAAGTGCTTCATCAGCACCAAGCTAGGATTCATCCTAAAGTGAACGGCTTGGACGAGTGCAGCGGGGCAACCCACAAGCATCTCGTCTTCTCCTGGCAAAAGGATGCTCCGTAGGGAGGAAACTGTTGGCGGCAAAAGATCTTGACATACCATGTGGAAGGAAGGTGAATTTCTGAAGACAAGACTGAAAAAGAGACAGCAGAACAGTTCTGCTCAAAAGGATTAGAAGTTTGGGGGTGGAAGGAGGGAGGAAGGTGAGAGAGGTGAGGCGATGGCCCAGTAACACAGCATGTAGCTGAAGGACTTGAAAGGCTAGAGATGGCTGATGTTTAATTCTAAGTCATTTGTGTTGCTATGAAGTAACCCCTCTCCTTTCCCTTCACTTCACCCCCTCCATGAAAATGTCCCTAAACCTTCAGTGAAATCTACTGACAAGTAAAGGCCTAGTGCGTTTGTGTGGAAAAGCAGGAAAGGGACAGAGGCCAGCATAGGGGATTAAAGTATTGATGCAGGGGAAAATATGTTCTCTGCACAAGTAGGAATTTGGCACAAGTGGTGACTGTGAGAAACCCCCAGAAATTCACAGAAATATGTTCGAGGCACCAGATTTTTCCAGAGCGAAGTATGGAAAGAATGGGAAGTTCAAATGAACCCCATCTCGATCTCACTAAGCCTGATACCCTTGCTGGCATCTAAGTGACATAAGTCACTGGAACATTTGAACCCACGAATCTCAAAGATCCTGAAAGCAAAGGTAGACATGCTGGAAAACAAGAGGAGGAACATCACAATCAAATGGAACCCTAAATAAACCCCTCCTCAAAGCTTTAGAAGTGGGGTAAAATTGGAGAAACTGCTGAGCTGGAGGCTTGGGGTGGTGAAGAGCTGCCAGCTGTTCTTGGGGACCAGCACTCCAGCACTCAGGGGGTTGGGACTTCTGGGCAAAGAGAAGAGTCTTTTCATTTCCTGGTGTCCAGATCCCAATGGAAATGACCTAGGCAATGCTCCTCAAACTTGGGGCAGGGGCGGGCATATGGCCACCACTTAAATCACAGCATTAACTGAAATTATTTTTATAAACTTAACTAAATATGTTCAAACTATGCATAAACTCACACATCGAGATCTCACATTAAAGACAAACAAGGGAAGCAGATGTTGCTCAGGTGACTAAGCTCCTGCTACCACAAGGGAGGTCCCTGGTTCAGTTCCTGGTGCCTCCTAAAGAAGACAGCGAGCTGGTGCAACAGGCAGGCACGGCAAGCTGACACCACAAGATGATGCAACAAGAGACACAAGAAGAAAAACATAATGAGAGACACAATAACACGGGGAGCAGAGGTTCTTGGTGCCTCCTAAAGAAAAACGAGCAAGACAGCGAGCTGATGCGACAGGCAGGCATGGCAAGCTGACGCAACAAGATGATGCAAAGAGACACAAGAAGATAAAACATAATGAGAGACACAACAAAGCAGGGGACAGAGGTGGCTCAAGCAATTAGATACCTCCCTTCCACATCAGAGATCCCGGGTTCAGTTCCCAGTGCCTCCTAAAGACAAAGCATACAACAAGTGCAAACAACAAAGGGGTGGGGAGAAATAAATAAATATAAATAAAGCAAATCTTTAAAAAAGAAAGCTAAACAAAGGTATAAATTAAATAAAAACAAAATGTCCAAACTTATATAAAACCATATCAGGAACACAGATTTAATGGGATTGACAAGGTTTTGCTGAAAATAAATTGCAGCTCATAAGGAGCCCCGCTCAGCACTGATGAGCCACCTCCGACTTCAGCCCGCCTGGTGGGATAACTCAATTTTCACGCTGCTTTTCTTTATTTAAACCACTCTGAAAAGTTCATTTACTCAGCGCACCAGGATATGCCTTGGCCTTCACTTGGCTGCAATACATTATTTCCCTCAAGGGCACCTGTGATTTTGTTCTCATGAGCCGTTGACAATTGCAGGGGCACCCAGATCACACACACAGTTCGAATCCCTGTGCGGTGCCGAAGCCCACTCACACGGGGCCATGTGTTTTGCAGGAAGAAGCTCATGTTGACCTCCCAGGGACCCTAGAGGAGGAACCATCGTTATTGCCCGTCAGCAGCGAAGGGCACTCGAGCTGGAGCTGGGAGGTGGGGTGGTACAGTGTGAGCACGGCCAGGCTGCTGACGCAAAGTGCCTTCTTTGCCACTCCTTTCAATGGCCTCATCAGAAGTAGCTGGATTCAGATAACCCAGAATATGCTTGTTTACTTTTTTTTTAGATTCTCTTTACATGAAAACACAATCTTTTTTTTTTTTTCTCTATTTTTTTGAGCAGTTGTATGTTTATGGAGAAACCATGCAGAAAGTATAGAGTTCCCATATACCCCCCCCACGTATACCCAGTTTTCCCTGTTAACATCCCGTATTAGCGTGGCTCCTTTGTTACCACTGATGAACAATATTATTATAATTATATTATTAACTAATACAATTTAGTTAATAATATAATTTTTGTTGTTGTTGGTAATATATATACAACATAAAATTTGGGTTTTTTTTTTTTTGGTGGTAATATATATACAACATAAAAGTTCCCATTTAACCCCTTTCGAGTATACAATTCAGTGGTGTTAATTATTTTCACAATGTCATGCTGCCCTCACCACCGTCCATCACCAAAGCCTTTCCATCACCCCAGACAGGAACTCTGTACTCCCTAAGCCCCCACCCTGGCCCCTGATGACCTGGGTTCTAGTTTCTGATCCTGTGGATTTGCTTACTGTAATTATTTCACATCAGTGAGATCACACAATAGCTTCCTTTTGTGCCTGGCTTATTTCACTCAACATGATATCCTCAAAGTTCATCCACAATCTTTTTTAGAATTTTGTAGGTGATTTGCAGACCCCCAAGAATTTATCTGTGCCTTTGAGTGAGGTTCTGGGCCCCAGTTTGAGAGCCTCTGACTCAGGCTGCACAAGGGGAAGCCTGCACAGGCCTGAAACCGAGGAGAGCCAGCCGCTGGGAACAGCGTGTGTCAGACGCGCTCCAGCCTCTGGGAGGTAGTGGGCCTTTGGGGACACCTGGCTTTCAGGGCAGGCGAGGCTGGACCTTGGGGATGCCTTCTTCCACCCATTAAACGATGTTGCTGCATTTCTCACCAAGCCTGCCAAGAACAGAAAACACAGAAGTCTTATTTTCAAAAAATAAACGTATATCTCTGGCTTGCAGATATGTGAAAATTAAACTAAACAAAATCTCCTGTGTTATTTAATTCTTTAAAATATCAAATAGTTTAAAAAGCAAGTTTCCCTAGAACTGAAGTTCCTTTTGCAGGATCTGGTTAACATTCAGAATTTTTTATGGGAGTATAGCAAAACAGAGTTCAATGTCAGCAGTGGCGTGGCAGGGAATTTCTTTCAAGATTCTTATAACTAAACAATGGCTGGGCTGGGAAATAGATTTTCCATTATATTCAGTCAAGCAAGATTTGACAGATGGCACATTCATTTGTTAAGATGCTCCTGCCAGGTAGCTTTGGGAGCCTATTTTGGTTCCGTGATCATGTCATATTATGAGGCATACATGCAAAACTCAGCATTGTTTCTCTGTCCTCCAGTCTCCAATAATCACTGTTTCACTAGTTCAGTATATTATAGAAAAATTGCCAATATGGGGAATTTCATTTGCAAATGACTTGTGGGTTTAAATGAACCTAATTATCTGAAAACCCTGTGTATCAAATAAACACGAATTCCTTGGACTTATTATCATTGTTCAAAAAAATGGATATGTTAGAGAGCATAACATGCCTTGCTGACTTAAAAGCCTAAAATTTAAAAAATATCAATAAATCTGTGTAACTCATTCATGTAATCTACTCCTCCCTTAATAAGTCAATTAAAATTGTCCTATAACGAGGGAAGAAAAAATTTGACATGGAAGACAGCTCCAAATAACTTAAAGCATAATTCTTCATTAGTGTATGAAATAAACTTATATTGAACGCAAAGAAATGTGTGTTTTGTTGATTGAAAGTCCATTGCTCATGTTTTCCCTAAATAAATGGGTTGAAGGAATACTTAAAATACATTGATTTTAAGGGTGTCAAATTATTTTTAAAGATTTATTATATTTATTTATTCCCCCCCAACCCTGTTGTCTGTGCTCGCTGTCTGCTCTCTGTGTCCGCTTGTCTTCTTTTTAGGAGGAATGAGGAACCGAACCTGGGACCTCCCATGTGGGAGGGAGGCACCCAACTGCTTGCCCACATCTGCTTCCCAAGGGTGTCAAATTATTAACCCTCCTGTTTGGGATATGTTGGGGGGAGGGAGGACTGCTTGGTGCTTCTTTTAAGCCCTTGCCAGATGTTCCTCAGCCTTGCAAAAAAAAGCTTGATGAAGGACAACCAGGAAGATGGCGGCAGAGTCAGGAGCTCCTAGAGTCAGCTCCTGCTACAGGGCAGTTAGTAATCAGCCAGAGCTATCTACAGCACCTGTTAGGGGGCTCCAGGAGACCAGAGGAGCATCCTGCAACCTTCTTGAAAGACTGGAAGGAGGAGAAGCCCATCTGCAGAGAGGATTCCTGAGCAGAGCCCTCCACGCCCCGGAGGCCGGTGCCATCCTCCACTGGAGGCACAAGCCACCTCGGGAGCTGTTCCATGGCTGGAACTGGAAGCTCCACTTCCCAAAAACAGGGAGAAAGAGACGGTTGGGCACCAACCTCAGCTCCTGATTAGTAAATTCGGCTGCTAAAGTATAACCCTAAGGCTAAAGTTTGAGCCTTTCCAAGTCAGAAGGAGGCCGGTAGCCGCCATTTTGACTCCACCCCCAGCATGAGGGGAAGCCGGGCTGCCTGAAACTCACAGTGACGATAGAGACCGGCTTCTTCCACCCAGATTAACTTTGCAGCCCTAGCCTAGGCTTCAGCCCCACCTCTAGCAGGGAGGAAGCTGGGGGTCCTGCACCAGCCTCTCTGGGTAACTGCAGGCACATTCAGCTGGCACAGACTGAATAATCAGAAGTCTACAGGGGCAACTGCGGTCATTTTGGACCCACACGGCATAGATTGCTGCCCACACCTGCAGCTCCATCCCCGCCCCAGGCAGGGGAGAAAGGGGTGTGACGCTTCATCAGTCTCTCTGGGCAACTACAGTCTAGGCCTGCACGACTTGGATTATTCCACACAGCTGTGGCTCTGTCCCTATCCCTGGCAAAGGAGAAAGTTGGGAGAAGCTTCATTGGTCCCTGGGGCAATGAGGGCAGCTTGAGCCTCCACAGCTTACAGCACCAACTACATCCTTGGCTCCTACTACACAACCAGCAAGGGAGAAAGGGCAGGAAGCCCTAAACTAAAGAGAAAAACTGCACCCAGAATAATACTCTAGTAAGCCAGATGCCAAGATACCAACAAAGAATTACAATCCACACCAAGAAACAGAAAGATATGGCCCAGTTAAAGGACCACAATAAGCCTCCAGATGACATAAAGGAGTTGAGACAACTAATCACAGATGTTCAAACAAATCTCCTTAATAAATTCAATGAGCTGGCTAAAGAGATTAAGGATATCAAGAAGACATTGGGGGAGGGGGGGATGTGGCTCAAATGGTTGGGCGTCCGTTTGCCATATGGAGGGACCTGGGTTCAATCCCCGGGACCTCCCGGTAAAATAAAAAAAAAATATATATATATATATAGAAGGCACATGGGCTGCCAGGCTGTATGAGCCAGTGAGCCTCCAGGCCCCGGGAGCCATGCAGCAAGATGATGACATAACAGGAGAGAGACGCAGGGGAGAGAAAAGACAAGATGCTCCGAAAGCTCCGAAAACCAGGAACCGAGGTGGCGCAGGTGGCAGAACACCTCTCTCCTACATTGGAGTTCTCCAGGATCGAATCCTGGTGAAGACTGGAGGAGGAGGATGAGAAGAGATGGCAGCAAACAGACACAGAGAATTGCCCAGCGAATGGACACAAAACAGCAAATGGGGAAGGCGGGGTTTAAAATGGATAAAGTAAATAAATAAAACTTAAAAAAAAAAGAAGACATTGGATGAGCACAAAGAAGAATTTGAAAGCATACATAGAAAAATGGTAGATTTTATAAGAATGAAAGGTGCAATAAATGAAATTAAAAATACACTGGAATCATATAATAGCAGATTTGAGGAGGCAGAAGAAAGGATTGGTGAGCTTGAAGAAATGGCCTCTGAAAGTAAACATACAAAAGAACAGGTGAAGAAAAGATTGGAAAAATTTGAACAAGGTCTCAGGGATCTAAACGACAGCAAGAGGTGTGCAAACATATGTGTCATGGGTGTCCCAGAAGGAGAAGAGAAGGGAAAAGAGGCAGAAGACATATTTGAAGAAATAATGGTAGAAAATTTCCCAACCCTATTGAAGGACATAGATATCCATGTCCAAGAAGCACAATGTACTCCCATCCAAAAAAATCCAAATGGACCAACTCCAAGACACATACTAATCAGAATGTCAAATGCCAAAGACAAAGAGAGAATTCTGAGAGCAGCAAGAGAAAGGCAACGCATAGTATATAAGAGATACCCAATAAGATTAAGTGCTGATTTCTTACCAGAAACCATGGAGGCAAGAAGGCAGTGGTATGATATATTTAAGATACTACAAGAGAAAGACTTCTAGCCAAGAATCTTATATCTGGCAAGATTGTCTTTCAAAAATGAGGGCAAGTTTAGAGAATTCACAGATAAACAGAAACTGAGAGAGTTTGTAACCAAGAGACCTGCTTTGCAGGAAATACTAAAGGGTAGGCTACAGGCTGAAAAGAAAAGACAGGAGAGAGAGGCCTGGAAGAGAGTCTAGAAATGAAAATGAAGATTATATCAATAAAAGTAACTGAAAGTGTTAAAAGAGTGGTGAAAATAAAAAATGACAGATAAAACCCAAATATTCAGTAATAAATTTAACCAACCATGGAAAGCACTTGTATTCAGAAAACTACAATTCATTGTTAAAAGAAATTTTAAAAAGACCTAAATAATTGGAATAACATTCTGTGATCATGGATTGGAAGACTAAATATTGTTAAGATGTCAATTCTGCTCAAATTGATGCACAGATTCAATGCAATCCTGATAAAAACTCCACCAGCATTTTTTTAAATAAATGAAAAACACGATTATCAAATTTATTTGGAAGGGTAAGGGGTACTGAATAGCCAGAAACATCTTAAACAGGAAAAGCAAAGTTGAAGGACTCTCACTCCTGGACTTTAAATCATATCACCCAGCTACAGTGGTAAAATCAGCGTGGCACTGGCATAAGACAGACACGTAGACCAATGGAACCAAACTGATGGTTCAGAAACAGACCCTCACATCTCTGGTCAAGTGATTTTTGACCAGCCTGTCAAACCCAGCCAGCTCGGGCAGAGCAGTCCATTCAACAAATGGTGCTTAGAGAACTGGATATCCACAGGAAAGAGGACCCCTGTCTCACATCTTATACAAAAATTAGCTCAAAATGGATCAAAAGCCTAAATATAAAAGCAAGAACCATAAAGCTCCTAGAAGAAAATAGGAAAATATCTTCAAGACCTGGTGGTAGGTGGTGGATTCTTAAAGGAGATAAGAGGAGGACTGAGATGGGCTACTGATGTTAAATGTATGTAGAAGTTTTAATTAGCTTTACTGTAAAAGTGTGGAAATGTACAGAGTTGATGGTAACACATTATAGTGAGTTACAGCTGGTTTATAAATGAGGATGTGGCTGAAAAGGATAGTCTAGGGATGTAAATGCCAATTGACAGAAAGCTAGAGAATAATCTAGGAACTGAATAGCACAGTAAACCCAGAGGTGGATGAGAATTGTGGTTGATGGTAGAGATGTAAGAGTGTCCTTTGTGAGCTAGAGCAGATGTACATCACTATTGCAGGGTGGTGGGAATGTGGAGAAGCATGGGAAAAATACAACTGGAGTGACCTATGGGCTGTGGTTAACAGTAATAATGTAGGGAAACGGATGTGGCTCAAGAGGTTCGGCGTCCGTCTACCATATGGAGAGACCGGGGTTCGATCCCCGGGACCTCCCGGTAAAAAAAAAAAAAAAAAAAAAATAACAGTAATAATGTAATATTCATGCATCTATGCCAAAGATGTATTGTGTTGAGTATGTAAAAAGTGTGCCAAATGTACACTATGGACCTGGTAATAGTATAAGGATATTATCTCATAATCTGTAACAAATGTTCCACCATGGTGTCATGTGTTGATAGAGGGGTGTTGTTTGGGAATTCTGACCATGTGCATGATTGTTTTGTGAGTTTACAACGTCTTTCATAAAAATACATTTAAAAATTAATAATAGGGTGGGTTGTCCAAAGCATGTGCAACAAAAGATGAAGTAGATAAATGGGACCTCCTCAAAATTAAACACTTTTGCACCTCACAGGACTTTGTCAGAAGGGTGAAAAGGCATCCAACTCACTGGGAAAAAATATTTGGAAATCACATATCTGATAAGGGTTTAATATCCAGGATATATAAAGAGATGTTACAACTCAACAATAAAAAGACAAATGACCCAATTAAAAAATGGGCCAAAGACTTGAATAGACATTTCTCCAAAGAAGAAATACAAATGGCAAAAAAACACATGAAGAAATGCTCAACATCACTCATGGTTAGGGAAATGCAAATCAAAACTACAATGAGATATCATTTCACACCTATCAGAATGGCCACTATTAAAAAGACAGAGAACTACAAGTGTTGGAGAGGATGTGGAGAGATAGGAACACTTCTTCACTGTTGGTGGGACTGTAGAATGGTACAGCCAGCGTGGAGGACTGTTTGGCAGTTCCTAAAGAAGTTGAATATAGACTTGCCACGTGACCCTGCAATACCACTACTGGGTATATACCCAGAAGAGCTGAGAGCAGTGACACGAACAGACATCTGCACACTGATGTTCATGGCCACATTATTCACCATTGCCAAAAGTTGGAAACAACCCAGGTGTCCATCAACAGATGAATGGATAAACAAACTGTGGTCTATTCACACGATGGAATATTATGCAGCTGTAAAAAGAAATGAAGTCATAAAGCATATGGCAACATGGATGAACCTGGACATTATGTTGAGTGAAGCAAGCCAGACACAAAAGGACAAATACTGTATGAATGCGTTACTATGAACCAAATATATTGTGTAATATATTGTTTGATTCAAAAAAAAAAAATTTATATGTATCCATTACATTTAATTGAGCAATGTATATATTTATTCATCTGTGTTTACTTTTTAGTTTTTAATTGTTTATATTTTCAATTATTAAATGTACAAAATAAAGTTTTAAAATGTTAAAAAAATAAACCTATATAATCAGAAAACACATATTCATTACAAATAAAATGAATTTAATGATGCCAAAATAATAATAATAATAATAGTAGGGTGGGTTGGGGGAAAATACACCAAATGTAAGATAAGGGCTATAGTTAGTAGTAAGACTTTGACAATATTCTTTCATAATTTGTACCAAATGTCTCACGACAATGCAAGGTGTTGGTGGAGGGTTGATGTATGGGACCCCTGTATGATGTTATGAATGTTTGCTTTGTAAGTTCACAACTTTTACTATATTTATTGTTTATGTATGTTCATGTAAAAATGATATAATAATAATAATAATAATAGGGTGAGTTGGGGGAAAATACTTTGGTTAGTAGTAACATTTTGAGGATGCCCTTCAATCATTAGTTAAAAATGTTTCACAACATGGGAAGCGGCTGTGGCTCAATCAGTAGGGCTCCCGTTTACCATATGGGAGGCCCCGGGTTCGGTTCCCGGGGCCTCCTGGTGAGGGCAGGCCCGCCCGCGCGGCGTGGTTAGCTGACCCAGCGAGCACAAGCAGCAAGGGGGGGATAAATGAATAAATAAATAAAATCTTTAAAAAAAAAAAAAAAAAAAAATGTTTCACAACCAAGCAAGGTATTGGTGGTAGGGTGAAGTATGAGAGCCCTGTATGATATAATGTATGTTTGTTTTGTAAGTTCACAGCTATTACTATACACTTATTATTTATGTATGTTTATGTATAAGTGATATACTTCAATAAATTTCTGAAAAAAGAAAAAAAAAGCTTGATTATACCAGATATACCAGACGGCAGTACACCACCTACACCACTAGGTGTCGCTTTCTGCCAATCTCTTCCCAGCAAGTGACCATATTTAGATACATTAAGTGCATCCCTTGGAATACACAGCAATTGATGCATTTAAATCAACAGGGAGTCCCTCCCAACGTCCCTAAACTTAAAACTTAATTCTCTTCTTTTCCCTTCATTTTCTTTTCCCCCTGGAGTGCCTCTGAGCAGGATGGTATTAGTGCAGAAGTCGGGCTTTTCCATCGTTATCTTTTGATCTTCTTAAAGCATGTAGAGGAATATCCCGCGTAGGTATTATCTCTATTTTATGGATGAGAAAACCAACACCCAGAAAGATTGGAATCTGCAAACAGAAGGTGCAGTGGCCAGGTTTCCTGACCCCCTGCCCCACCTTCCAGTATGCAGGTGCTTGGCTCGGACGGATGGGGGAGGGTGTAAGGGGGTTGTTAACTTTTTTTATGGGTACATTAATTTAAAATATTTTATACTAAACTGCCTGCTATGAATTTTTAATTTTTTAATTTTTTAAATTGTATTAAAGATAAAGCTTCCGAGAAATATTGTGGGTGCTCTAAGCTCTGTGTCCAGGCTGGGTTTCCAAGGAAGCTCTCTTTCTCTGCTCTTGGAATGGGAAAGTCAAGAACCCCTTTGTTTTGCGGCGAGAAAGATAGTCTTTCTGTCTGTGTCCTTAATTTACACCTCCAGAGAACTGAGGGTATGTTTTTTTCTCTAAGAAAACTCCTGAATTTATCTCCTTTTTATATATATGACTCTCCTAATTGTTTTTTGGGGAGGAATGGAGCTTGAAGAAAAGGTTCCTGATCTCCATTCTTGAGATAAGGAATTATATGCAGCTTTGGAGCAACTTAAATACAGGTACAGATAGCTACTTACAAGCCCATTTTTTAAAAGGCTAAACCTATTACATTTTTTTAACTGTGGAAAATACAGAAAAGCAGAAAGAAGAAAACAAAAATTAATCTTAATGCCATCACTCAGAGGAAACTCCGTCAACATCATGCATTATCTTTTCTGCCTTACTTTTATATATGTATATACATATACATAAACTTTTATCATATAGTAATCTTTTCTGAAAATAGTTTGGTGACCTATTTTTATAACCTAATATTTTCCATATCTTTCTGCAAAAAATATTTAATCTAAACTTATTTAACCAAGCCCTGATTTTTGGACATTGATATTTTTTCCAGTTTTTCAATGTTATAAATAATGCTGTCAGCAACAGGAAGCAAGGAGCTGAACATCAACAGAACCCAGGATATACCACCATGTGCCTTGCCATGTGATAAGCTAAAGAGCAAGAATTGCCAGCAGCCAACCCTAGAACTCCATAGTCTTCAAGAAAGCATCACACCTGGAATTGGACTTTGTCCCAGCCTCAAACTGCAAAGAAAGCAAATTCTGGTGGATCAAAAATGAAAAAATTTCCTAAATTCCAGAAAACAGAGGAGATTTGATAGAAGGAAAAACAACACAAGATGAACATGCATAAGAGAATCAAAAAATATAAGCTGATCAAAGGCCTTCCTGTCATGCTGTTCAAGCACTCTCTTTTCCACATGATGACCTCCAAGTCCAGACAAATGAAATGAAACCAGGGTTGTACAACTATCTTTAATTGAGACTGTTTGCCTAACAACAAATTAAGCTTTTTTTCTACTGCTCGTTAGCTTCTCCAAAGTTGTTTGTGACTTCATCTTATCAAAAGAGTTTTCTCCCCCAAGATGAAGACGAAACATAAAATATCCAGTGTGCAGAAATCACCAAAGCATCCAAAAATTCAGAAATATGGTTAAACAAATGTTTTTAATGATACAAAATGTTTTTTATTCTTGTATAGATTCTTCTTGACTATCTGCGGTAAAGGACCAGCATTTTTTTTCAAAAAAAAAAAAAAAAAAAAAGCTGTGATGGACATGTTTGTAAGTATGTATGGGTTTTTCCTTATAACAAATTCTTACAAATGGAACTCCTAAACCATGGGACATACAAAATCCTAAGGCTTTTCATCCCTATTGCCAAATTAACCTTCAGAATCCTTGTACCCATTTATACCCATCCTTCCCAGACCCCCCTTTCAGCAAAGATTGAGGGTGGCTGTTTTCCCCATATCCAAGATACACAGTTATTGCCAAAAACAAACAAGCAAACAAACTTTACCAATATGACTATTGAAAATTACTAGAGAGGTTAAAAGATGTTTTGTTTTGTTTTACATTTTTATTGGACACATGTGTACCTTCTTTTGTGAAAGGATTATTCATTTGTCCAACAAGGAAACACTGAAATACTGCCCCAATTTGGAGGAGATTAAAGAGCCATGATGACTAAATGCAATGTGGAATCCTGGATTAGATCCCAGAATAGAAAAAGGACATTAGTGGCAAAACTGGCAAAAAAAAAAAAAAAAAGACTTAAAATGGCAAATTAAAATCTCCCATTGCAAGTGGTATTTCTGAGTTTCCAATGGTGTGAATTCTGCTGTAATTCTACCACCCTCTTCATGAGGTTTATTTATTTATTTATTTTGCCTTGAGGTCTACTATATTGAGCTTTAATTTTAGTTAACATCTATTGAGTGTTTATTCTGTAGTATACTTCACAAGCATTGTTTTATTTAATTATTAAAACAACTCTAGGGAAGAATTAAAGACACACCCACACAAAACTCTAGGGGTAGCACAGGCGTGGATCCAGGTTTTATGGGGCTTGGAAATTACACAGCATCATATTTTACTGAAAAGAAAAAATACCCACAAAATTAGGTATGAAGATGAACGTTTATTCAGAATGAGAAAAGAAATCACAACAAATTAAGAGGGCTCTTGCAGGATTTAGGAGAAATGCTTCCTGGTTGCAACCTCCCCACCTGGACTACAATCCTAGAGGTCCCTGCAAGTGAGTTTAAGTTTTATTAACTTATTAAAAATCCACTCAGGAGGTTGGTACTATCATTTCTATAGTCGAGAAAACTGAGATTTAGGTTGAGGCATTGCTTAAAATAGAGTTGGAATCTGAAAATGATACAAGTGACTCCAGGCCCTCCTCTTTACCCCACACAGCCTCTCATTCACAACCTCTCATTCAGAGTGCAGGAGGATTTTGTGGATGGCAGACGGGGAGAAGGTAAAGGAGGAGAGAGGCTGAAGACAGGGCCGGAGGAAAACTGAGCGCAGCCCCCTAAAGCGGGGATGGAAAAGGGCTCCACAGCCCCAGTGGAGGGCTTTAGAGGAAGGAAGAGGTTTAAGTGCGACAGGAGGGAAGAGGCGGAAAGTTGAGCAAGTTACAGCCCAGGTACTATAAACCAAGAAATAAACTAAGCTGCAAGGCAACAAAGGCATTTATTTGGGGTCTTAGAATTGCAATTCCGAGAGCAGCGATTCAGGTAGCGACCCAAATAGTGCCCCAGCTTGGCATTTCCGGGCAAGGGTTTTTAAAGGAAAAGATTATTAGCTAGGTTGTTTGTGGTGAGTGGGTATTTGTGGTACTCCAGTCGTCCTTCACGTGTACTGAGTTCTTGATCTTGTGGTTTGTTTTATGGTGTCCACTTGTCCTTGGGGTTTTGAGGGACATTACAGCTTTAGGCTTTGCATACGTGGGCAGCGCTTGCCATCTGGCTGCGAGCTGCATTAAGAGTGGCCTCCTGACTCCATTTTAGGTCTCTTAGCCATGTTTTGCACATTCATTTACAAAACCGACTGAGACCGACTCCTCGCCCTCCCCGGGCGTGGCACTGGGTTCCTCAGGCAGGCGGGTGAGTGACTGCTCCTGCCCGCGGAGCGCCCGGGCACCGCGCCTGGGGCTGGAAGGCCAGAGGGGTCGGGCCCAGACGCGGGGGAGGGCCCGCGGTCAGCCCCGGGACCCGGCGACGGTCCGCGGGGGGTCACGGGGCGCTGCTGCAAAGCTGCGGCGAGACGTGCGGGGCACGCAGCGCCCATGAGCCGCGCTGCCCGTGGGGCCGGAAGTGGGGCCGCCCAGCTCGGCGCCCTCAACCAATGGCCGCGCGGTGCGCCTTCCGGCGGTGGCCCGCGCGGGCCTGCGCGGGGAAGGCGGGAGGCCCTGGGGGCGCGAGAAGAGACCCCCCCCTCCACGTTGTTCCGCGGGTCCCCGAAGCAGTGTCCTCGGACACAGGCGTCTATTTTCGCACCTCCCCGGCCCATTAACCCAGCTCAAGGCCGCCACGCCCCCGCCTCAGGCTCCACGGCGCCCTCAGTAAAGATGGCGGGCGGGCGGCGCGCGCGGAGGAGAAGCCGGCAGGGGGCGGGGCGGCGGCGCGGCCGAACCCGCCCCCGGCCCGGAGCCTCGCCCTGGGAGCTGCGGGCGGACTCTCGGGCCCCGGGTCCAAGCGCCGCTGCGGCCGGCGGGGATGGAGGGCGCCCGGGAGAAGCCCCCCGAGTCCTGCCCGGCCGGCGCCCGGCCCGCAGAGCGCGCAGGCCCGGCCCCGGGCCCCGAGGAGCGGCCCCCGGCGGAGGCCGAGGCGGCGCCCAAGAAACTCTGCGGCTACCTGAGCAAGCTCGGCGGCAAAGGGCCCATGCGGGGCTGGAAGTCGCGCTGGTTCTTCTACGACGAGAGGAAGTGTCACCTGTATTACTCGCGGACCGCGCAGGACGCCAACCCCTTGGACAGCATCGACCTCTCCGGTGCCGTCTTTGACTGCAAGGCGGACGCCGAGGAGGGGACTTTTGAAATCAAGACCCCCAGCCGGGTGGTCACCCTGAAGGTAAGTGCGGCGGTTTTCCGCCTCCTCGGGGACTGGCTCCCAGGGCGCGGCCGGGAGGGCGCGTGGTCGCAGCAGACTGCCCCGAGCAGTGATCCCCGCGCACCCAGAGCCTTGGCCCCGTTTCCCCCTTGGGTGCCCGCAGCCGTCCAGTGAAACAGGCGAGACGGGGTGATGCACCCGTTTTACGGATCAAGAAACTGAGTCAGACACACGAAGCGACTGGCACCAGGTCACACATCTGGGGGGGGGGGTGGATGAGCCCACCCTTGAACCCCCAAGTCTTCCCACCCCTCGGCGCTGTAGCACACTTTACTGTTGAGTGTGCCTGATAACAGTGACCTAGAACTTTCTTACTTGGGACTGAAGCATTCACCAGTCAGGGACTTTGCTTCTTTGGCCCCTCTTGAGGCCAGGCTTCCGGTTCACTTCTCTTGACCTTTTGGCCAGGAGAAGGGAATGCTGAGAAGACTGATGGCAGGGATTAGGAAGATAAACACTTCGGTTTCGGTCATCAGCCTGCGTTTTTCATCACAGCTTGTCTAAACCTGTTCTCCCGTCAGCAGGAAGCATGGGTTTCATTTTATCATCATGTTTAAGTGAGAAAGCCAGAAGCAGTGGAAGAGTTTGCAGTCAGGCTTGGATTCAGATGCTGCTTCTGCTGCTTGTTGGTTGTGTGACCCTGGCCAGTTACTTAATCTCTCAGAATCAAGGTAGTCTGTGAGATTTAAACGAGGTCTTCACCTGTCTGGCCCATCACGGGCACCCATGTGTTGGATCAATCCCAGCACCTCAGATGGAGACTGGCACCATGTGGGTGCTCCATAAATATGTGTTGGGTGAACACTCACGCACACACAGAGCGATCGTGTCAAGTGGAGGTGCCCCAGCACGTAGTTGGAAAAACAGCTCCTGACTAAGAGTTGTGTGGGCAGCAGAGAAGAGTGGCCAGGAGACAGCCCCCACCCCCTCCAGTCCTCGGGATGGCTGTTGAGTCCCTGCAAGTAGCCACAGTCTCACTTCCTCATTGCTGACTGGGCCTGGGAAAGCGTTTTAGAGATCACGTGATGCACAGCTCCCTCTTCCCCCAGGTTCAGGGATGTACCCACATGGTTTGTGCTAATCTGTGGATCCACATACATGGTGGGCCCTGTGCTGGGTGCTGGAGTGGGAGACAAATCAGACCTGTCCCCTGGCACCCAAACAGCTTCAGGTCTGACGAGAGAGGCTACATGGAAACTGGCACACACACAGCAAAACCTTAGAGATACCGCAAGGTCATAGGAGAGAAGGATGGTGGTGCCATCCTGCTTCCCGGGGTGGGAGGGGCTGTCCAGAGAGGGCAACACCCCGGGCCTGGAAGAGAAGGGCATTCCAGGCCCAGAGAGCCCCCCGGGCCCATGTGACACGCGTAGGCAAATCCCGGAGCCTGGGCTGAGAAGGGGCCCAAGAGATGGAGTGGGGGCAGAGGCCTGTAGGCCGCGGGAAGCTGTTAAAGGCTCTAAGCAGGAGAGTGCTACTTAGGAGATTAGAATGTTTAGAAAGCTCAGACTGGCTCCTGGGCTGCAAGGCAGGTGGCCAGGAGGAGGTGGAGAGAGGCGGTGGCTCAGCTGGGGCAGTGCGAGTGGGAATGCAGGGGCGCGGGGGCATGCTGCCGAGGTGGCACAAGAGGAGGACCCCCGGGGCTGGCCTGAGCACATGGCCAGCTGGCGGGTCAGATCAGTCCCTAAGGGAGGGAACAAGCTTGGGGAGCCCGTGGGTGCCCAGGTGATGTCTCCCTCAGAAGGCTCTTCCAAGAAGACAGGACATGCCTCATCACAGGGTGCCTGCGGGTGCCTGTGCGGGTGCCTGGCACAGCGGGTGCTCGACAGACACTTGTCAACCGAATGCACCCTGTGGGGCAAGCTGTCAGCTCGAGAGAGGGGCTGTGTAGACAGAGAAGCTGCAGAGAAGTGAGAAGCTGGCAGCCCAGCCCATAACTTGATGCCTCCTGCTGGGGGGCCCAGCAAGGTCGCCGGGTGGGCATGGCTGTTGCCACATCCAGCACGGGATGGACTGACCAGCGTCAGCCGGAACCTGTCGTGAGCACTGGAGCAGCCACTGGAGCAGCCGGAGGGCCCCCGTTGTCACGGGCTGATGTCCCGTTCCCCTCCTTGGTTTCAGTGGCTAAGGCAGGAGGGACATCCCCTGTTGCACAGAGCAGCAGCCAGGCTCACCCTTGCCTCAGGCCCCCTGCGTGGCGGCCACCGAGCTGGGTGCTTGGCTTCCCTGGCCTCCTTCAGCCTCAGAACCTCTCTGGGAAGTGGGCATCATTGTAGCCAGAGAACAGGTGAGAAACTGAGGCCTGGGGAGGTTAAGGACAGACCAGGGCCTTGGTCTCTGTGGCCAGGAAGCTACAGTGTTTTGGTGGGTGTACTCCCTAGGGTGACAGCCTCCATGGCCTTCCTCAGCGCCCACCCCCTGAGGGGCCCCTGATTCGCGGCCCGGGCCCTGCCAGCTCACCCTTGTGCTCCTCAGGCCGCCTCCAAGCAAGTGATGCTCTACTGGCTGCAGCGGCTGCAGATGAAGCGCTGGGAGTTCCACAGTGGCCCGCCCGCGCCGCCCGCCACCCCCGCCGCCGCCCTGGCTGGGGACGAGCCGGCCCTGCACCTCCAGCTAGGTACTCAGCCTCCTGCGGGGAGTGAGCGGGAGGAGCCCTCTGCTAAAGCGGCAGCCTGGGCGTGAATCCTCACCTGTGTAACCTTCCTGAGCTCCTGCAGGGTGGGCATAATAGGTGGTGCCTGCTCCTTAGGGTGCTCACGAGGAGCCAGTGAATCCACACACAACCTCGCTGCTGTGACCATGCCTGCGGGCGCAAGTCCCACGACCAGCCTTCGCAGGGTTGCTGGGGGGTGGGGGGATGAGAAAATGTGGTTGTTGCCGCTGCATCTTGGATGGGTGCCCTGGCACCGTGAGTCAGGGAGATCAGTGATTTTATCCCTGGTGGTCCCGTGAGGCACAATCCTTTGCTCCCCACAAATGAAGTGCTTGATGCCCAGTCCTGGAACATCCCAGCATGGAGGACCTGGGAGAGCACACCCCCTCCCCCGCCACAGCCAGAGGTGTGATTGGCAGGTGCTAGAATCAGGATGACCCCCTCCCAGCTGCCTCTGTCAGAGCCGGCACTGCTGAGGTGCCTGCCCCGCCGCTGGCACAGGCAGAGGGGCCTGGGCAAGGCCATCTCGCCCAGCGCCCCTGACCTCTGGGCCTGATGCTTTGCATGCCCCAGACTGAGCTTGCCTCCCTGACCCTCCTCCTCCCCGGCTTCCCTTCCCCACCATGGCTGGAGCAGCTGGAGTCACCCTCACACCTTCCTCCTTCTCCACTGGCCAGGCTGGTCGGTCATCAGCCTCCGGCCATCTTTGCTCTCTGACCCTCACGTCAGGTGCAGGCCGCCCCGTGCTGCCATCGCCAGGGTTCAGGCCTCATGTCCCAGGGTCCTGGGGCCGCTGTAGCAAAGGGCCGCAAAATGGGCGGCTTATCACAACAGATATTTCTTCTCTCATGTTTCTGGAGTCCAAAGTGCAGGTGTGGGCAGGGCTGCGCTCCTTCTGAGACCGGGAGGGGAGGCTCTTTCCTGGCCGCTTCCAGCTGCTGCTGCTCCTGGCCATCCTCGGTGCTCCTTGGCTTGTGGCCGTGGCACTCCAGCCCTCCTCTGTCTTCACCCGGCCTTCTCCCCTATGCCTCTCTCTGTCTGCCCTTCATAAGGACTCCAGTCACTGGATTAAAGGCCCCCCATCCCAGTGTGGCCTCATCCTAACTTCAGTGATTACGTCTGCAAGATCCTGTTTGCATATAAGGTCACGTTCTGAAGAAGTGGGGGCAGTGGGTGGGGGGCGGCTAGGACCTCAGTGTATCTTGGGGGAGAGACATAGTTCACCCCGTAACACCACATCCCTCAGCTGGGAAATCACAGCAGCCTCCTCTGGGGCGTCCCTGCTTGCAGGCCTTTCCCCCAAACCCCTCTCCCTAGCAGCCAGAATGAACTTTCCAGGTGAAAGCCTGACCTGCCAGTCCCTCCACCCGGGCACTCACGGCTCATGCTTCCTCATCCAGCCTTCCTCATCCAACCTCCTCACCTTACACTTTGCACTTCAGCAGCACCAGATGATTCTCTGCTCCTCCTTTTCTTTGCTGGCAGATTCCTGCTTATTCTAAGCTCAGCGTCACCTCCTCTGGAAGGCTTCCAGGATTTTAGCAGCTGAGCTGGACTCTCCGTGGGCCTTGACACTTTGTCCAGTCATCTCTTAACAAGGAAGGCCCAGCTTGTTCTGTTCTAATTATCCGAGTCCTTGTCTGTCTCTGCCCACTAGCTCCTCCTCAAGGGTGGAGACTGCTCCTTTGTCCTTAGATCCTGGTGCCCTGCCTGGCACATTGGCTATTTGTTGAGTGAACATGTGAGTCAATACATTGAACTTGATTATTAAATGAGGGAAGGCCTGGAAGACCCTTAGCATGATGCCAGGCACAAGGGAAGGCACCGGTCCATGGCAGTGTCCTCTTAATATTTTTTCTTGTGTGTGTGTTTATGGGCATATGTACACATGCACACACACACTTGTATATACACACAATTATTTTTATATTAATTGCTCCTTTTATTGTTAGCAAGTATCATGAATTTCTTCAGAGAACCTTTTGGGTGTTTTGCTTCTGCAGATCTACTCCACTCTGGTCCCCATCGGCCCCCCAGCCACGCAGACAGTTGCACCCTGAGTGGGTGCAACTGCCAAGGTCCACTCAGACAGAAGCAATGAGAAACCCTCACAGTCCCAGAATTCCTGCATGTCCTGAACTGAAGCTTGAAGAGCCTCTTCTGCCGTGGGGGACTGTTCCCCAGCTCTCTTCATTCTGGGGCTTCGGGTCAGCACACACCCGGGCCTCTTCTGGGCCAGCCCCTGCTCTGGGCATGGGGGGGTGCACGGCCGTCGGTGGCCCTGGCGCTGTTGTCCCGAGGACAGGTGGTGGGCTGCTCCTCACTCGGCCTCTCCTAACCCCCGCAAGCAGCCCTCTCCCAGGCGCCACAGTCTGCATAGAGCCTCCCGGCCCTGGAGCTTGCAGCTGCCCCGCCTCAGCAGTCTCCACCCTTCCTGGGAGGAAGCAGGGGCCTGCTCTGAGCTGTGTCAGTCTTTTTGACCCGCTTCTGACTCCACCTTGTTGAGAAGCATCTTGTGACTGCCCTGAGCAAGCCACAGGGCATTTTCTCCACAGCCTTTAGTTTTGTTCTTTACCTAAACGTTGGTTTCCGTGGGAGCCAGGAAAGAGCGAGGGGAAACCAAGAGGTTAATAAGGATAATAATGGCATGTTTGCAAAGTAGAACACAGTTTACAAAGGACTTTTGTAGGTGTATATCACCACAAAACCCTGCATTCAGTTTGCTGGCCCTGTTGCCTCAGCTTACCTGCATTGTCTTATTTAATCTTCACAACAGTGTTAGGAGGTAGCGTTAGTCCTATTTTACAGAAGAAGAAACTGAGGCTCACAGAGACCAAGACAAGAAAATGTCAGCTGAAATTCGAGCTCCGGTCTGCAAATTCACTCACCCCTTCCGCACCTGAGGAGGCGGCCAGCCGCCACTCGCCACTCGGGGAAGCGGTGACTTCCTGGCCCCTTTTTGTCCAGGCCATGACTACTTCTTTCCAGCACTGGGGCAGCCCCTAGGGCTCAGGCAGAAGGAGACTCAACAACAAATGCTGCTGAAAGCTCCTTGAGCGCCACCTCCCTGAGGTCGCCTCTCACGATGGGCCCAGAGGCCCCAGGCCAGAGCCTTGGCTCCCGGGCTCTCTTTCCTCTCAGAAGAGTGGGGTTTCTACCATGTGCTGCCCCGCTCTCCCCTTGGACACCTCTGCCCTTGTACACCCCTGCACTGGGTGCTTTCGTCTTCCTGTAACCATACATGTCACAAAGGCCGCTCTGCTGAGCCACGCTTTAGCGGGAAAAGCAGAAGCGAATGTGATTGGAGCAGGTGTCTAGGTTCTTGGCATCTTCGCAAGAAAGAATTCAAGGATGAACCACAAATTATTAGGCAAGCAGAGAATTCATAGGAGGGTAGAGCAAGAGGAAACAGAAGCATTCCCTCAGACATGGGGCGGGCATTCTTGATGGAGAGAAATGCAAAGTTCTGCCCTGGGTCCCCTGTTTTATGGGGGTGCAAGACTCCAGGGGCTGTGCTGATTGGCGTATTTGAGACAAAGCAGGGAAACCCTTACTGGGTGGTTTGATTCTCTTAGGGGGTCAGGGGTTGCTGGCTGGTGCCGATTGGCTTCTGGCTATTGCTCTTGAACCCTGCTGGAATTTGCTGCACAGGGGGCTTATGAAAATAGGTGGGTAGTGTGGGAATTTCCTTTTTTCTCCTTTTTCCCTGCCGGGTGGACACTGCAGGCTGCATTCCTGTAGCTTGTTTGTGCATGTCAGCAGGCATGCTGGGGCTGCTTCCGCAGCTGATGGGTGTGTGCTACGAGCTGCCCCCTGATAACGTGCCTGCGTGAATCCAGCAGGATGCTGTTTCAGTTTTTTCTACTGGGCGGTGTTTGTGTGGAAATTTATTAGGTTTTCTGCCTCTCCTTCTTAGGTCCCTATTCTATCCTGTCTCTCGAGGGGCTGCTTTTATGTCGTGTCTCTGCTGCCTGCCAGCTGTGTGACCTCAGCTGTGAGCACACCTTCTCTGTGCTGCTGTTTCCTTGTTGCCTAAAACCAGCCAGCACTGAACCTTACCACTAACACTTATCTCGGTGTGGCCTGCGAGCACATCTAGGGTTCAGGGAAAGTTAGAGGAAGACAGATGGTAGCAATTAGCAAAGCGCTTGCTGAGACATTAATATCTTAGACAAACTAGTTTCTTGTTTTCCTGAATAAGGGAGAATAAAGTTGGTGGAAGTTTTGATAAACAAGAAACTCTTTTTTTTTTTTTTTTTTTTTAAAGATTTTATTTATTTATTCATTTATCCCCCCCTTGCTGCTTGTGCTCGCTGGGTCAGCTAACCACGCCGTGCGGGCGGGCCTGCCTTCACCAGGAGACCCTGGGAACCGAACCCGTATGGTAAACGGGAGCCCTACTGATTGAGCCACAGCCGCTTCCCAACAAGAAACTCTTATATGGACAAATGTGTTGGCAGCCTGGCTGAATGAGTCTGGCTTGGGGACTCCTTTGAAAAGTGGAGCTTTCTGGCTCTCTAAGCTTCTTTGAATACCTTTCTCCTTTAATCCTTGCACCAACCCAGAAGGAGACAGGGTACAGCATATTCTTCCTGTTTCAAAAAATTGGATACCTCTGGCTCCTGCACAGACCCCAGGGGCGCTGCATTTCCAGCCAGAAGAGAGCCAGCCTCTTGGCTCCCCCAGCCCTACCTCCCCTTGTCCTCCCTCCATCCTCAGCTCTGGGGCTGGGACCCCTCACTGTTTCGGGGACTACACACAGGCCCTTCTGAAGCCCCCACCCCCTCCTGTAGGTCTAAATCCTCTCCTGCCCCCAAGGCACAGCTCCAGGGCCCCTCCTCCAGGCTGTCTTACCAGACCCCAGCTGGAAGAAATCTGCTTCCCTGGTGTTCCCAGGTGTGCTTCGGGCACAGCTGACTGTCACCTTCTCCATCCCCACCAGAAAGCCCCAAGGTCCTTGTTTGTTGAGAGAGAACTCAAAGGTGTGGCTGAGCTGGGTAGATCTGCCCAGTTGGGAATTAGCAAATGCTTTGTTTGCTGCTAAAAGTTTACTTTCTTGAGCAGCTCCCTGTCCCTCACCATCATATTTAATGCTTTTGCACCCCCCTTTAGCAGATGGAGAACAAAATAAATCTCCCCTTCCCTGAATTCTTCACCCTCTCTAAGCTCAGGGGCTCTGTAATCAAAATTGCACATCCCATGAGAGGCCCTGGTTCTTTCCTGCTTTTTCTAATACTTGAAACTAACTTCTAAATACCACCCTCTTCTCCCTTGACCCTCACGCAGTGCTTGCTTCCCTGAGCCTGGGGATCTTCCTAAGCATTCGACACTTAGGAGTCCCTTTTGTATAGGAATCACTGTGAAGGTAGAACATTCGGAAAACACAGAAAAGTAGAAAAGGAAAATGACCCATAATCCTGTCACCAGGAGACAGACACTATTAACATCTCTTTTTTTTGAAAAACATATTTGGGATCATTTAATAATACAAAAAGCCCTACTTTGCTTTTTTGATACTCAGTATTGTAACCCTGACATTTCCATGTTACGAAATCTCTTTACAAACATCTATTTTTGGCAAATGTAATATTCTTTTATATTTACAAAAGTAGCCCGTGTTTACTGTGGTCAATTTGGAAAAAACAGTAAAATAAAATGTGCCTGCTCGCTTGTAAAGCACTGACCCAGTCTGAAGACGGTGGAGTGTATTTCTCTGAGACTTTTTCTATACCATCAAGATCATGCTGTAGTTCCAGTTTTTTATCTGTTTTTTTCCACTTAATATTATAGCCCAGGCACTCTCCCCATGTTCTTAGACATATGTCATTGTGAGAAGCAGTGTGGTTTATTTACCCCGTTCCCGGATTTTTTGCTCTTCAAGTTATTTCCGGTTTGAAGCTATTCTAATCAGTGCCTGGGTGGACCTCTTGGCACATAAAGCCTGGTCAGCACAGATGACTGCTCAGGTGGGGTCGCCACAGGGCTCCACATTTCTAAGGGGTTTCCAGGAAGGCTGCACCATACGCCTCCTGTGGGCTCCTGGACATGGGGAAGCTCGCTCGCCTCTTAAGCTGCTAACCTGCGAGGCAGGCCTGCTCCCCGGCTCCCTACTCCTGGCCGCCTCGGCCCCTGCCCAGTCTCCCCAGCGCAGGAACCCAGTAACCCGGGTGGATTGATTCCCTTTCCTTGTTCCCCAGAGCAAGAGGAGGCGGAGCTGGAGGAGTTCCTGTGTCCCGTGAAAACGCCCCCGGGGCTCGTGGGCCTGGCAGCTGCCTCACAGCCGGTCCCCACCTTGCCCTTGGCCCTGCAGAATATTTCCCTCAAGCACCTGGGGACTGAAATACAGTAAGTGCCAGGCTGCAAGCAGCCCCTGCTGTGGCCCAGGGAGCTGGTGTGATGCCCTGCTGGGAGCTGGGGCTGGGAGCCTTCTCTCCAATGACCCCACCCTTACTTTAGAATACGGGGTTGATCCAGTAATAGTGCTTCCACGTGGGACCTTTGAGTCATCTCGAAAGGTAGGAAGAGTGAACTTCGCGGCGCCTGCCTCCTCTCGCCCCATCAGCACACTCCGCCCGTCTCTGCTCTATGTTTCCATGTACTTTTGTGCACATCGAGGGCTTCCTGGGCGCCGCGTGGCCGTCGGCAAATGGTCGCTTTGAACACGTGCAGTTTATTGCGTGCTTTTTCATTTAATAGTCGTGATGTGCACCTCTTCCACGGCCAGGCCTGGCTGGGAAGTTTGTAAGGGGGTGGCAGCGTGGGCCGGCGGTCACGAGCCTGGGTCTGCATCCTGGGTCCAGCAGTCGGCTGCGGGTCCCTTACTAGTAAGCGGAAATAGGCTGTCACGGGCCGTAGCTGGTCAGTGTGGGGCTGAATGTGCCCGTGCAGGCTCGTAATAAACATTAGCTGCTGCTGCTGCTGCTGTGGTTGCAGGGCTGGGAGCTGTAGGGAGCTCAAACCATGTCTGGCCCTGACCCTGGCCAGGTGCTTATTTTCTCTGTGGGCTTCTCTGGCGCTGGGGGCCTGCAGGCTGGGGCAGAGCTGACCCCGGGGCCCGAGGGAGAGCTGGGCTGGGGGAGCAAGGTGCTGGGAGCAAGGTGCTGGGAGGGGGCCTGAGCAGCCCAGCCCCCAGGAATCCACCAGGAGCAGTGGAACAGAGAAAATGCAGAGAGCAGGAGGGGAGGAGTGTCAGAGGGTGGGTCAGTCACTTCCCTCCTGTCACTCATCACAACCCACAGAGAACGTGAGAAGGGCCCAGGTTGCCTGCCGAGACCCCCAGGGAGCCTGGGAGGTCAGGGCTGCCTCTGTCTCCTGCCCCCTCGCCCTGGCTGGTCCCAAGGGCTTGCTCTTAGGTCTGCCACCCGCCCAGATCCGGCTGGGGGGTGAAGGCAGGAGAAGGAGCTTCCTGAGCCCTGCACCAGGTACTGCAGCTCACAGCACGTTGTCTGGACAAACCTGTGAGGTGCTGTCACTCTGGGGTTCAGTCAGGCATCCAGGCCGGACGCTCGGCCCTGCTGCTCCCTAGCCCCATGGCTTTGGCGAGGTGACTGGCCTGGGCGGGTGACTGGCCTGGGAAGCCCGGTTCTCCACTCCACTGGACAGGGGTGACAGTCGTCCTGTCGAGGGCATGTAGAATGACAGCTTAGAGCCTGGCCTGGGTAGGGGCCTGTCGATGTGCTGTGGTTACGGTCTTCACCCCCACTTTACAGATGAGGAAACTGAGGCCCAAGGGGGTGAGGGGCTTGCCCAAGGTGTTGCCCAGAAAAGGTGCTATGACCACTCCGTGCTGGCCAGGGCACGAGCCTTTCAGGCCTGGAGTTAAAGCCCCAGGAAGATGGTTTAGTAGCTGCTCCAGGTGAGGGCGATCAATTCCTCTTCCAAGCATGGTTGCTTGGCGGCCACCCCACCTGGGACGCTTTGGGGAGACTGCGGTTCTGGGTTCCTGTAACGGGGCTCAGCCCAGGCAGGATCCCCACAAAGTGATGCTCAGGAAATAGTAGGCTCGTCGTCATTCTTTCAGTACGACCACCACCCTTTGTGTGTCAGATGGGGAAAATGAGACCCAGGAAGGGGGGCTGCTATCGCAGAGGGGCAGGGACTCCTGACAGTTGGACCTTGGTAGTAACAGCAAAAGGAGCCTGGGAGCAAAGTGCACCGCCCAGTGTTAGGAGAGCCGAGTTCCCCTCACCTCCCCTAATTGTCCATGGAAGTGCATCTCATACTATCCCTCCCCTGGGCCCAGCGGAGCCAAGAAGTTGGACTTCATTTAAAAAATAAGTCTCGGATCAAATGTGGGTTTTCGAAAAGGTCAACAAAACTGACGAATCTTTAGTTAGACCAACCAAGAAAAAAGAAGACTCATTTACTAAAACCAGGAACAAAAGGGGACATTACTACAGATCTTTAGCTACATAAAACTGATGACAAGGGAACACTATGAGCAGCTGTTAGATTCTGTCGTTACCAAACTCCTAGAAGAAATCGTAGGCATACAGCGTAACTGCTCTGGGGTTGTCTGTTATTTCTGTGATCTGGTGATTCTTATGCACACTAAGTTTCAGAAGCATTGCATGGACTCTCTTATCCTCCTTTCCGTTCTGTTTTCCATCTTTGAGTCTTTGCTGAATGCTGGGTAATTCATTCAGCTCTTTCTCATTGCACCGGCTTTTCCCATTAGCTGTGTCTAATCTGTCCATTCGCTGAGCTTTGTATTCCAGTTATTATATTCTGCATTTCTAAGAATTCTATTTGATTCTTTTTCAAAGCTGCCTATTTTTTTTTTTTTTTTTTTTTAAAGATTTTATTTATTTATTCATTTATCCCCCCCTTGCTGCTTGTGCTCGCTGGGTCAGCTAACCCCGCCATGCGGGCGGGCTTGCCCTCACCAGGAGGCCCCGGGAACCGAACCCGGGGCCTCCCACATGGCAAACGGGAGCCCTACTGATTGAGCCACAGCCACTTCCCAAAGCTGCCTATTTTTATATCCTTGTTCCTTGATTCCATGTTTTGTTTTTCAATTTAATTTAGCTATTTTATGACCAGTATCTGATCACTTCAATTCTTGAAGTCCTTGAAGGACTAATTATGGCATTTGTTGCTCTCCTGTCTTTCCTTGATGGTGGCTTGTTCCCTTGCGTGTTCAGTGGTTTTTTTATTGTGCGTTCATCTTTTGTTGATCTTCACTTGTGAGGCTCCTGAGGGACCTGGGTTAAGGATGTTTCCCAATTTGGAGAATTTGGGTCACCCCAGGGGGTGTGGCCAACATGGGGCCATTTTAATGTAATATCTTAGTTTAAGATTTCCTGGAAATGTAAGCTCAAAGGCACATGAGGGCAGGTGTGTGGTTTCAGATTCTCAAGGGCAGACTTTCTTTCTTTAGATAACCAGAGCCTCCACCTAGAATTTCCTTGTGTTGAGTTGGTCAGCAGGCATGTTTTTCTGTCATGTTTTTTTTTCACCCATCTCTTCTCAGAGGACATGGACTTCAAGAGTCCCAGCTCTACACAGGGCTTTTGATTCCAGCACCTCACCTTGTGTGGGCCCAAGGCCTTACTTTCTTTCCTCCCTTGTAGCCGAGACCACAGGTTTCGAGCAGTTGACCCCTGAGCAGGCTCACTTCCACCACAGTAATGCTGCAGATAACCGCTTCAGAATGCATTGGCGTGTGCTAACAGCCCTTAATTTCTCCCCCTCACTCTGGGGTCAGCTGGGCCATGCGAGGTTCACCTGGGCTTAGCCCCACGCCGCTGGTGGGCCCGTAGCTAGGAGCTGTGCTCTTTTGACAGAATGCAGGGGCCCAAGAGGGCGAGCCCTCCATGCACGCACTGCTTTAAGCCTGCGTTTATGTCACGTCCCCCCGCGCCCCATGGTCCTGACCGCGGGGCACAGCCACACCCAGAGCTGGGGCGGGGTGCTCCCCTCCTGTGCAGGGGGCAGGAGGAGTAGGTGTTTGCTCAACAGGAATCTGAGCCACACACTCGTCCCCCGCCGTCCTCCCACTCGAGTTTCACCTCCTGTGTCATCGTTGGTCCCTAGGGATTTTCCCTTCCTCTCCTAGGAGTCCAGCGGCACATTTACAGATTGTGTTTTGCACTTATCCAGCATCTAGGTGTTTGTAGAGTGAGGGCTCTGCGGGGTCACGCCCACCATGTTGCTCAGGTGGCCAGAGGCGGCGGCGCACATGGGACTGCGCCACAGGCGGGATCTGTCACAGGCTGACGGGCGCCAGGGCCTGCTCTGGACCTTGCTCCCGCTGCCCTTGACGTAGACGCCCTCTGGTGCAGAGCTTTCCAGGCTGTCTTGACCACGATTTTTATATTACAGCTCAGTACACAGACATGTAATTTATAAACGATACTAACCCTTCCCAAGTGAGGTGTGCGCTGTCTTCCGTTTCATTTTTTAAGTGCTGGTCGCGGTACTGGCCCTGCACTGAGTCATTTTCTCTTCCCTGTTATTAATTTTGGAATCTGTCCGCTTTGATCCTTTTGCAAGGGAAAATGAACTCCGTGTTTTTCCTGGCTCGTGAGGCAATTCTCTGTGGTCAGTGGTCTGAGGCCAGCCTTTGGCGCTTCCTAGTTCCTTCATGCAAACCAAACATAATATCAAGCCTACACTCTGGGCACGCGCTGCCCAGTGCTGGGTACCAGCAGGTACGCAGGTGGGTCAGTGCCAGGTTCTTGGAGACATGGCACCTTGAGGCTGCGGCCTAGACCGAGGGGTGGCCCAGACATGAAGTGCAGCTCCTTAGGGGCTGAGAGAGAACAGATCTGAGTGGGGAAGGAGCAAGGGAGGAGGAAGGCGAGGGAGTGATGTTTGGAACCTGGCTCAGCAGAAGTAGGGAGCCACCGGTGGTGCTTGCACCAGGTAGTTACAAGACCAGATGATGGCTTCAGGAGAGTCAGCTGGGCAAGGCCATTCAATGTGCGCTAGCCACTTAGCGCATTAAGTACCTCTGTGTTTCTGTGCACCAGGCCTGTTCTAAGTACTCGAGACGCCTTGTGAACACAATCGCTGCCCTCACGGGGCTTATGCTCCAGCAGTGTGAGGAGGTGGGGGGTCAAGCAGCTGTTGCTTCTAAGCAGTACGGTGTGCAGAAGGGAGTGAATGCAGACCAGCAAGGGGAGGGGTGGGCGTGCCGCAGGCAGGGGTCATCAGGAGGGTGACGAGTCTGGAAGGCCAAGCAGGATACCAGGGTGCGTGGATGGAGGCCTCAGCTCCCGCAGTGGATGGGACGGCCGAGGGGGCGCTGGCCACTGAGCTGACTGCCCGGCCAGGCCTGCAGCCAGCCTCACACGCCTCTGCCTGTTCTTCCAGAAACACGATGTGTAACATCCGCGCCAACAAGCAGGCCCAAGGAGCAGGCCACTGGCCTCAAGAGGAAGATCCTCCACAGAGCGGGGAGCCCCTGAGGGAGGAGCAGCCCTCGCCCCCTGACCTCAGCACCCCAGGTGAGCCTCTGCCGGGTTCTGAGCTGCCTTCAGAGGCCAGCCCCTCAGGGCGGAGCACGTGCCCTCTGTCCTCCTGCAGGTTTGCAGTGTAGACGGCAGCAGATAGCCCAGTGGTTTCCAAAGCGGGGTCCCCGGATTAACAGTGTGACCTTTCTGCCAATGCAAATCCCCAGGCCCCACCCCAGACCTACTAAATCAAAAGCTCCCGGAGTAGGGCCCAACAGCCTGAGGGCTTTTTGGTTTTATTTTTGCAGCATTTTTTATTGTGATAAAATATACGTAACTTAAAATTGGCCATTTTAACCATTTTAAATGTACAATTCAGTGGCGTTAATTATATTCACCACTGCCTAGTTCCAAAATTTTTCATCACTCCAAATAGAAGCTCTGCTTTCATTAGGTAACACCTCCCCCTGCCCCCTCCCCCCAGCCCCTGGTGTCTCTGTGGATCTGCTTATTCTAGCTATTTCATGTAAGTGGAGTCATACAATACTTGTCTCTGGTGTCTGGCTTGTCTCACTCAGCTTGATGACTTTAAGTGTCATTCATGTTGTAGCATAACTCAGAATGTCTTTCCTTCTGATGGTGGAATAATGGTCCCTTGTGTGGCTGCCACGTTTTGTTGGCCCATTCATCTGCTAGTGGGCGCTGGGGTGGCTTCCGCCTTGTGGCTGTTGTAAATATGCTGTTAGGATCATGAGTGTGCAAGTGTCACAGTCCCTGCTTTCAGTTCTTCTGGGCATAGACCTAGGAGTGGAATTGCTGGGTCCTATGGTAATTCTAGTTTAACCTTATGAAGAACCAGTAATCTGGGTTTTCACAAGCCCTTCGGGTGTTTCTGAAGCAAGTTCAAGTTTGAGAACTGTCCTGTCGATCGTGTAACCTCTGTCTTTCTCCTCTTGATCAGGGAAGGAGCCAGAAGATTCTCCAAAGCCTATGCCCAAGTGCTCTCTGACAGCAAATCTCATCCAGAAAGCCAAGCGCCAGAACAACACCTTCCCACTCTTCCCCGAAGGGCTCACACGGAACCGCACCTCCCAGGAGAAGGTGGTGGCCTTGCAGCAGCAGGTGCTGATGCTCACCAAGGAGTTAAAGTCGCAGAAGGTGAGCTCTGGCCCCAGGGAGGCCCCAGCTCCAGCAAGCCTGGGTCTGGGGCCTTTGGACGAGTGAAAGGCGCCTTACTTGCCGACTGGGCACGGGCTGGTGTGTCGCCTCGAAAGCCCTAACTGAGCACGCGGCACTGCTGTCACGCAGACGGGGCCAGAGGCTGCCAAGGGCAGGGTCTCTGGAGCTGTCCTTGAAGCACTGTCTCTCGCACCCCTACTGGAGGGCCAGGCGTGGTCTGAGCCTGCACCCAGCTGGGGACAGTACATGGAGAGGGCGCTCTGGAAGCAGGGCCCTGGGAGGGGCTGGTGGGGTGTGGGCATTTTGACCTGGCGGCCATCACTGGGACAGGACTCCGCAGGCCTGTCCCAGGGCAGAGGAAGCCGGTAGGGCCTGTGTGGCCCCAGGGGCTGAGCCAGGGCCCACAGGGTACAGTGACTGGGGATTTAGGCTCCACCTACAAAACTACAAAGAGAAAGAACTGTATGTTCATTATAGAAGACAGATTATACAGAGAGAGAGCTTGTTATCATTCCCCAAGCCTACCGCTCAGAGTGTAAGTGGTGTGGAAATTTAGGGGCTGCCCTTGAAGTAGTCAGGCTCACAGGGCAGGGATGCCCGGGGACCACAGCCCCGGGAGGGGGCTTCCTCTGGCATGATAGAAAGTGATGGAGTTAGCACGAGCATCACCCTGAATCCCAGCGGTGGGGCCGGCACAGACTCTGCAGCCCACGCTGCCCCTGGAAGAGGCCCAGCTCCGCGCTGACCCAAGCAGGTGGGTGGCAGCGGGAGTGGAGGGGGCTCCACCAACTGCTGAGTACTCTCCCCTTGTGCATTTCTTCCTTTCCCTTCTGCTCTAGTTCTGGAGAAGATAGTTCAGGAGAATGCTCCCCTACCTAGTTTGGCCCCTCCTTGGCCTTTCCTGCCCCTAAGCAGTGACCCGTCAGCAGCCAGTGGGGGAAGCAGCAGAGGCTCTGTTCCTGGAGCCGCTGGTGGTTGGTGACTGATTAGAGGACTCATTCATTCACACATTCCCAATTCCTTTCTCTGTCCACCAAGTCTTCACTGAGGCCTGTGGGGCCAGGCAGTGCTCTGGGAGAGAACAGTGAGAAGAGGCACAGACCCTGCCCTGACTGGCACTCGCGTGTCATCGCAGAGAAGGCATCGAGCATGTCGGCACACAGACATATGATTACAGAATGTGGCATCTGTGCAGTGCTGCCCTCTCCTCCCAGCCTCTCTGTGTTCCTGTGGCAGGGCTGCCAGATGTGTTCCTTGCTGAGCGGGCACTAAGCTCAGCCCTGCAGCTGCCTGATCCCTTGAGTCCCAAACCCGAACCTGAAAGGAAGAAAAATCCTGAGTGTAAACTCCGTCTCTCCTTTAATTGCATCTCCCCTTTCTCTAGAATGCTTGGGCAGCTTCGCTTGGCTCAGCCTTCCTTTCTGAGACTTTACAGTTATCAAGGGAAGCAGAAAGGCCCTGGGAGTAGGTTTCATTGAGGTTAGCCCCGGCTGCTGTAGAGCCTGCAGGACTCACTGGCTTCAGTGAATGAAGGCAAGACTCTGAGATTAATAGGGGTTGCCCAAACTGTTGACAACTCCCATACATTCAGAGTGAAAATGTCAGGAGGAGATTGTTCAAAGTTAAAGACTCTGGATTTTTTTTTTTTTTTTTCTGCTTAACTTTCCAGTAGACCTCAACTCTGTGATGTTCTAGAGGAACAGGCCTTGTGGCTCGCCCCCAGCTTGCCGTCCGAGTGGGTTTGCAGGTTCTCAATCTGCATCCCTAACACGCGTCAGTCCAGTGGGTGATTCAGAGCATGGGCCTTTGCGTGAGGCTGCACAGGCCCAAGTGCTGGCCTGGAGCCAGGTCCTTAACGTCTCTGAGCCACAGTTTCCTCACCTGTAAAGAGAGTTAGGAGATAATCACGTTTCCCAGAGAAGCCAAGGGCAGGATCCACAAAGCCCAGTGCCCGGCCCCCAACAGCTGCCCCAAAAGGCTTCATTTCCTGCGGCTTTCCCTGCCCTGCCTGCCAAGTCCTTCCTGCCTTCATGGGCTGCCGCACCTACCAGAGGGGGCTCTGGGAAGAAGGGAATAAGGCCCCAAGAATTGTGCTGGTGGGTTGGCCCTGGGGAGGTGGGGGGCAGGTCTTCATTCTACATGAGGAAGTGAGCACCCCCAGCTCCCCTAACTCTGGGGGTCCCCCCCAGCCTGGATATTGGCACCACAGGGGCAGGAGGAAAGGCACCACGGAGGCAGGCCTGACCTCTGGCTCCCTGCTGTTCCCTGGCCACTCAGAAATGCTGGCCGGAAGGCAGGCCCCCTCGGACCCTCAGAGTCTAATTGGCAGCTGGGGAAGGAGCCCCTGGACTTCCCAGGGGCCACGTCTACAAACGCCTTCCTGTGTCTCTTCAGTGGGAAGGCTCTGTCTGTCTCTCTCAAGCTTCGGGAAGACAAGGAATTAAGGGTCTTCGCCTGGAGCAGCCAGCCAGGTGGTCCTTATGATAGCTTTAGGGACCCTTTAAGAATTTGCGTCTCAAACTCCATTAGATGCCATGGAACGTACAGTTTTAGTTTCTTACGCTGCTTAAAGCAGATACTGTGAAATGAGTTGGCTTTAAACAATGGGAATCATTAGCTTACAGTTTGAGGCCATGAGAATGTCCAAATCAAGGCATCCTCGAGGTGATGCTTTCTCCCCAAAGACCAGCTGCCTGCAATCCTTGGCTCCTCTGGCACATGGAGGCATCTGCTGATCACTCCCTTCTCTTCAGGGTTCTGTTGATTTCAGCTTCTTACTCCCTTGGCTTTTTCTCTCTCTGTCCATATTCATTCCGTTTATAAAGGACACCAGAGAGAGGATCAAGACCCACTCTGGACCACACCTTAACTGCAATAACATCATCAAAAGGTCCTACTTCCAATAGGTCCACACCCACAGGAATGGATTAGCTTTTTTTTCTACCCCCCACCACCACTTGTTGTCTGTGCCCATTAGCTGGGTGATCTTCTGTGTCTGTTTCTTGCCTTCTCTTCTCATATTTCTGCTCCAGGCTTCAGCAGGATTCGATCCTGGGGACCTCCGATGTGGGAGAGAGGTACCCTGTCACTTGTGCTACCTCAGTTCCTGATTTCTGGTGCGTCTCGCTTTGACTCTTCCCTGTGTCTCTCTTTTGTTGTGTCATCATCTTGTATGGTTTGCCGTGCGGGCCTGCCTTGCCTTTTACCAGAAGGCCCCAGGGATCAAACCCTGGGTCCTCCCATATGGTAGACGGAAGCCCAATCGCTTGAGCCACATCCGCTTCCCATGGATTAGCTTTTTTTTTTTTTTTTTAATTGTGGGTAAAAATCAAATTTTTCACAATACATAACAATATTTGTAAAATGATATATAAATATATATGCATATATGTGTGGATTAACTTTAAGAGCATGATTTTCTGGAGTACATACAGCTTCAAACCACCACCCTTCACCCTTTGGACCCCAAAAGGACATGTTTTTTTCATATATAAAATACATTTTTACATGTAAAAATGTAAAATACATGGACACAATATCCCCAAAAGCCTTAATTCATTTCAGTAACAGTATTAACTACAAAGTCTTATCAGAATCAGTTACAGATGTAGTCTCTGTCCTGGGGCTCAGTTCCCCTTAGTCTGTGGACCTGTGATACCTAGAGAACAAGTTATCCTTCCAGTATACAATGTAGGGATGGTTAATGGGAACTCCCATTCCCACAGGGCCATGTGTCCCAAACAATTCAGAAACCCTGCAGGGCGTACTCCATTAGATTTCTGGGTCTGAGAGTCCTCGATGGAACTGAGGTTTTTTCCTCCAGACCTGATGGAGCAGCAGCCCCACCCCTTCTAAGTGCTTGAGCAGTGACCTCGCTCTCCCCAGACCCCTGGGTGAAGATTTCACACCCTTCAAGCATTGGTGTGGCAGCCAGACTCTGCAATCCCCAGGGAATGTGCTCTGCGCTCTCTGAAGACTAGGGCGGCAGCACTCTTCCTGCACAATGGGGTGGAAGGCCTGCCCTCTCCTAGTGCCAGGGCATACTCACCCTTTCCATACACATGGGTAGGTGTGCTTTCTTGGTCTGAGAAGGTGTCTTTAAGTCCAGACCTCAGCTTCCATGGTTTTGCACTTGAAGTCATTTTTCCATCCATGTCTCCCTTTTCTGTCCCTTTTAGGCCAGACTGACAGTGGTTCTGTGCATGCTAATCTCACAGAAAAGCTTGTTTTCACACACAGTTCACAGGGGTCCAAACCATCAGGCAGTAGGACTTTCCACAGATCCTTTCTGCATGACTTCATTTCCAATCCTGACTTCCCCTGAAATGGCTGACTGGTTCCATGCTCAGTTAAACCCTCACACGGAGCCCTCTCCTCTGGGGACTTGCTTTCTGGGAGGTCAGAATTTTCCAAACCGTCAATTTCTGGTTCCTTTGTGACCAGGAGTTCAGGTCTCAGCTTATTCCTTTCCTCTCACACTTTACTATAAGCTCCAGGTAGAAACTGGGCTGCACTTTGCATACTTAGCTGGAAATCTCCTCAGCTAAATATCCAAGTTCATCGCTTTCAAATTCTGCCTTCCATCTGACTTCAGAACTCAACTTTGCCAAGTTCTCTGCCACTTTATAACAAGGGTTGTCTTCCAGTTTCTAATGGCGTATGTATTATTTCTGTCTAAGACCTCATTGGAAGTACCTTTAGCATCCATATTTCTACCAACAGTCTCTTCAAAGCTATCTGGACTTTTTATATCAAGCACATCACAATTCTTCCAGCCTCTACCCATTACCCAATTCCAAAGCCATTTCTACATTTTTGGTATTTGCATTAGCAGTACCCCACTCCACCAGTACCAAAATCTGTTGTTGTTTCCTGGGTTGCTCAAAGCAGATACCATGAAATGGGCTGGCTTTAAACAATGAGGATTTATTAGCTTGCAGTTTGAGGCTGAGAAAATGTCCAAATCAAGGCATCATCAGTCAATGCTTTCTCCCTGAAGACTGGCTGCCAGGGATCCTGAACTCCTCTGTCACATGGCAAAGCACATGGCGGCAACTGCAGGGCTCTCCCCTGTTCTGTTGATTTCAGCTTCTTGCTCCCATGGCTTTCTCTTTTTTCATCCCACTAATAAAGGATTAAGACCAGTCAGAGGATTAAGACCCACCCTGGGCCACACCTTAACTGAAGTAGCCTTGTCAAAAGGTCCTACTGCAATAGGTACACGCCCAAAGGAATGGATTAGCCTGATTTCGATTTCCTGGGGTACAGGCAGCTCTAAACCACCACAGGTGCAGAGGTGTACTGGGGCCAAATCCCTGCCCTCAGGGACCTCACGGTGGAGTGGGGAAGAGAAGATGTGAGCACAACTAACTGCTGATAGGAAGTGTGTCCCCAGCCCTGTGCTGGGGCTTCCTGGAACCCCTACCACCCTTCCAGCCCCATTGTCCTGAAGAGGAAACCAGCTTCCTAGAGGTTCTGATGGCTGGGGTCGCACGGGGGCTGTGCTGTCTGCTGCCTCCAGAGCCTCCACTCCACCGTGCCACATGGAGGGGCTGAGGTCATGTAGCCGGAAGGGCCAGGCCTGGAGCTGGTTCCCTCCTGCAGATCCCAGCTCTTCCCATAGCCCAGATGCCCTCCGTGGTCTCCCCGGCATGGCCCGGTACCAGAACAAGCACCGCAACTGTTCTTAAAAAAATGAACACATTCCCTAGGCCTTCCTTTGTCATAGTAAACCCTGAGCGATGCTGATCCCCACAAACCATTCTCTCTCCCAAGGCTCTGCAAAGCTGGCCCCATAGAGATTTGGATCCAGGAGACAGTGCCAGGTGGCTGACCAGCCAGGCGCCTCCACCCTCGGAGGTGACCAAATAGCACGCAGCCTGCAGGCCGTCTGCTCCGGCAGGTGGAATGCTGCCCGGGCCAGGCTGGCCATCTGCTGGCTGCCGGGAAGGCAGCACCCTCGGGGCCCTCCTGGCCGCCTGAGCTCACGTGGGACTATTTGGTAAAGGCCAGAATCTGTGAAGGAAACGCGGCAGAGGCCGCGTGTGGCCCCTTACTTCCCCAGAATGCCAGGGGGCTTGGGGTGCGTTCCCCGGCCCTGGGCCCTGACATCCGGGGAGGAGGGGCAGGAGGGCCCTTGGCTGTTCAGCTCCAGGAGGGGCAGCTCTGAGTGCTGCAGGAAGCGTGACCTCATTTTACAGAGGAGAAATGGGTAAAGGGCCCTGCAGGAGGCCGCCCAACCCCTGGAGTGGGAACGAGGCCTATGGGACTCCAGTGCCTGCACCCCACCAGCCTCCTAGCCCAGTGCGCCTTCCCCACCCCTGCCAGGCCCACCTGCCTGGCTTTTTAGTTAGTGATGGAAATATGGACTCTAATAAAATAAAGGATTCTTTTTTAAAGGATGATTTATCAGCTTTTAAAAATTTGAATGACTGGGGAGCAGGTGTAGCTCAGTTGTTGAGTGCCTGCTTCCCACATACAAGGTGCTGGGTTCAATCCCCAGTACCTCCTATACCTCCTAAAAAAATTTTTTTTTCCCAATGACTAGCTATCAAAATCTGAGATGAGCCAAACAATGATTTGATTAAGAAATACCAAAAGTATAATTTGATCAGTGTTTTAGTTTGCTAAAGGCTGCCAATGCAAAATACCAGAAATGGGTTGGTTTTTATAATGGGAATTTATTGGGGTAAAATTTTATAATTCCGAGGCTGTGAAAATGTCCAAATCAAGGTATCATCAGAGATGCTGTCTCACCAAGGTCGGCTGCTGGCAGACCCTGGAGTCCTGCCATGTGGCTAGGCAAGATGGCAGCCAGTCTCTGCCTTCTCCTCCAGGCTCACTTTCTCCCTGAGCTCAGCCATGGGTGATCAGGCACAGGACTCGTCTCTCCCTGGCCACCTCTCTTCAGCTTCGGGCTGCTCTGCTGATTCCATCCTCCAGCCACTGGCTCATCCTCTTGGGGTTTCTCTGTCTTTCTACGGCTGCAGGTGATCCTGGAGTCCCCTCTTGCATGGCAGGGTAAAATGGCAGCTCTCTTTCTCTGTGTGTCCCTGCTTATTTCTCCCATTTATTTAGGACTCCAGCAAGAGGGCCAAGGCCCACCTGGGTCACTTCTCACTGAAGAACTCCAATCAAAGGTCCCCAACTGAATTCAGTCCAATCAGAGGGGTCCTACACCCACAGGAATGGGTTAACGCCAAGAACATGATCTTTTCTGAGATTCATAAAAAGCTTTAAACTGCCACATTCCACCCTCTGGATCCCAAAAATACATGTTCCTTCCATATGCAAAATACATTCATTCCATCACAACATTTCAAAAGCCTTAAATCATTTCAGTAGCAATGCTAAGTATAAAATCTCATCAAAATCAGTTATAGGCATGCAGTCTGTATTGGGGCGAATTTCCTCTCTGGCTATTGACTTCTAAAACTTACAAAACAGGTGATCTGTTTTCAGTGTACAAATGGACAGTCATAGGATAAACATTTCCATTGCCTTGAGGAGAAATTGGAAGGAAAACGGGTCACAGGTCCCAAACCGTCCTGAAAACCTGCAGGGCACACTCCATTAGATTCCAGAGTCTGAGGGGCATCTCTAGAACCGTGTCTTCTGGGCCTCATGGGACCCACCCCTTCCACGGGTTTGACCTGCAGCCATCTTCTCGGCTCTGCCCTCTTCAGGCATCTGGGTGGCCACCAAGCTCCAGGCCCCACCCTCCAAGGACACTGGGGTGACTCTCCCCAAGCTCTGGGGCACAGACTCAACCCCCTTAGCACAGTGGGGTGGCGCTCCAGCTCTCCCCAGCCCCAGAGGAATGTGCTTCCCCCTCGCCGAAGGCCACCAACTTCACGTGCCAGGGCAGACTTACCCTTCCTGCCCACGTGGGTGCGGTCCCTCTCGGCCCAAGAGGATGTCATAAGTCCAGACCTCAGCTTCCACGGTTTTGCCCTTGAGGTCATTTATCCTTTGATCTCCCCTTTTATGTCCTTTTTAGGCCAGGCTGACAGTGGTTTTGTTCATACAAATCTCACAAAAAGCTTGTTGGGTTCATGTGCAGTTCACGGGGTCCCAGCCATCTGGCAGTAGGACTTCCACAAATCTTTGCATTTCCAGTCCTGGTTTGCAAGGAAATGGCTGCCTGCTTCCAAGTTCAGTTAAGTTCTCACATAGGGCCCTGTTCTCTGGGGACTTGTTTCCTGGAAGCTCGGAATCTCCCAGACCATCAGGTTCTGGTTTCTTTGTGCCCAGGAGTTCAGCTCTCAGCTTAGCCCATTTTGCTAGAAGCTGCAAGGAGAAGCCAGGCTACATTTTCTACATTTGGTTCGGAAATCTCCTCAGCTAAACATCCAAGCTTGTCACTTTTAAATTCTGCTTTCCATCTAACATCAGGAGTCAATTTTGCCAATTTCTCTGCCACTTTAAAGCAAGGCTCGCCTTGCTTCCAGTTTGCATCATTTCTAAGGCCTTATCAGAAGTAACCCAAGCATCCACATTTTTACCAACAGTCTCTGTAAAAGTAATCTAGGCCTTTTCTCTATCAAGCATCTCAAGCATTTGGATTTCTTCCAAAATCTTCCCCTTGACAATTTGTAAAGCCATTGCAACATTTCTGGTATTTGTATAGCAGCAGCACCCCACTTTTCTTGAACCGATTTTTGTTTTGGTTTGCTAAAGGCTGCCAATGCAAAATAACCAGAAATGGGTTGACTTTTTTTTTTTTTTTTTTTTTAAAGATTTTTTAAATTTATTTATCCCCCCCTTGCTGCTTGTGCTCGCCAGGTCAGCTAACCACGCCGTGCGGGCGGGCTTGCCTTCACCAGGAGGCCCCGGGAACCGAACCCGGGGCCTCCCATATGGTAAACGGGAGCCCCACTGATTGAGCCACAGCCGCTTCCCTGGGTTGACTTTTATAATGGGAATTTATTAGGGTAAAATCTTCTAATTCCGAGGCTATGAAAATGTCCAAATCAAAGTATCATCAGAGATGCTGTCTCACCAAAGGTCAGCTGCTGGCCATCCTGGATTCCTGCCATGTGGCAAGGCAAAATGGCAGCCGGTCTCTGCCTTCTCCTCCAGGCTCACTTTCTCCCTGAGCTCAGCCAGGGCTCGTCTCTCCCTGGCCACTTCTCTCTCTTTTTTTTTTTTTTTTTTAAAGATTTTATTTATTTATTCATTTATCCCCCCCTTGCTGCTTGTGCTCGCTGGGTCAGCCAACCACGCCGTGCGGGCGGGCCTGCCCTCACCAGGAGACCCCGGGAACCGAACCCGAGGCCTCCTACATGGTAAACGGGAGCCCCACTGATTGAGCCACAGCCGCTTCCCTGGCCACTTCTCTTTAGCTTTGGGCTGCTCCGCTGATTCCATCCTCCAGCCTCTGGCTCATCCTCTCTTTCTATGGCTGCTGGCAATCCTGGAGTCGCCTCTCACATGGCAGGGTAAAACGGCAGCTCTCTTTCTCTGTGTGTCCCTGCTTGTCTCTCCCATTTATTTAGGACTCCAGCAAGAGGGCTGAGGCCCACTTGGGTCACTCCTCGTGGAAGGACTCCAGTCAGAGGCCCCCAGCTGAGTTCAGTCCAACCAGAGGGTCCCACACCCACAGGGATGGGATAACCAAGAACATGCTCTCTTACGGGGTTCACTAAAAGCCTTAAACTGTCACAATCAGCTCTTCAGATTCTAAGTACTGATCCTAAGGCGTTGCTTGTAACTGGAAATTGGAGCCACACTGAGTGTCCTTTGGGGAGCTTGGGTTAAGGCAGTCGTGGCCCATCCCTGCGTGGAACTCTCTGCAGCTGCTGGAAATCGTGGCCTTTGCTTTTGAGCATCACATGCCTGAGGTCAGGAGCACCTGCGGAGATGCAGCATGTCACAGGCTTCCCTCTGTATGTTTCACTGTCTCTGTGTGGTGTGTGTGCAGCAACGCAGCTGACTGCTGCTATTGTGCTGTACCTGGAGGGCTTTACTTCAGCTGGTGAGACGGTGGGTACTTGTGAGGTCACCAGCCTCGGCTGCCTTCTCCACCAGTCTCTGATCTTGCCTTCATCGAGCTACTGATGTCCATCCATCCGACACCTAACAAACACGTCAGCCTGTCCTTCAAAGAGGCGAGAAGCTCCTGAGAACGTGCTGTGTCTGTTGTATGTTTTATGTGCATGAAAAACGTCTCTAAGAATGTGTACCGCGGGTTAATGTTTTTTCTAGGTAGTGGGCTTATATTTCTTCATGTAGTCAAAAATGTTTATAAGAAACATAAATTTTGTTATGATCCCTCCCCCCAAAAAAGCAGTACAGCTATTTCCACTTTTTAAGGAAATTGGAAAAGCAAAATCCATTAACTCCCTAGCATGGAGAAGTGAAAGTTTCCTGGATTAGGGCGCAGGGGCCTCCGTTGTAGTTGCAGCCTCCCACTCGAGGGACCCACCCGCCGGGGCCGTTGGTCATCTCCCTTCACCTTCTGGGATCTCAGCCTCCCCATGTCACAGCAGGGCCATCAGCCCAGGCGGTCTCCAAGGACCTCCAGCTTTTCTGGATCCCTGGCCCAGTTCCACCCTTCACCTCCCCACTCCTTATCTTACTGTCTGCTCAGACTCCATCGCTCCCACTGGTTCCTTTCTCCCACCCCTGTCTCATTGGATTGGGGGTGAGGGGCAGGGCCTCCTTAGCTGGTGTCTTGGTCTTGGATTTTGAGAGCCGGATGTGGGTAGGGGGTCAGCAGGATGTAAGGAAACAGGCTTTTGAGTGGACTCTTCCAAAGTGCGGGTTAAAATACCCGCCTGATTCTGGTCCTGGGGCAAATCTGAACAGTGGTGTCTGTTGGTTATTCACCCAGGGAAAGAGTCAGGCTTGAAGGTTGCTCAAGGTAATCTCCAGATCTCAGCTGAACCAGAAAAAGGTCTGGTTATCTTCATTGTCCTAGAACTGCATGCAGGAATGCTAGGCTCTCAGTGGAACCCTGGGAAGCAAGCTTCATTCCCAGTATTCCGCTCTGGTTTGCAGCCAACACCCCCCCCCCTTCCAGCTGCACCCGAGGACTCCACAGCTCCCACCTGCTCCTTTGTTCCTCTAGGACTTTCCCAGAGCTGTTGGCTTGGCCATGCCTGGCCCTCCCATCCCCTCATCTCCCACCTGGTTCCTCATCATCTCTGGCCTCCTCGTTCTTCATGACTCAGTTTAAACTGCTCCCTTTCTCTAGAATATACTCGTCTTCCCCGGTCAACCCCACACAGAAGTCATAGTGCACTGCTCTGTGCTCTCACAGACATCTTCACTGCCCACTCCTGCAGCATATCCTTCACCTCCACTCCCACCAGCTTTCCAGCCTTAAAAGCAGAAACTGTGACTGATACCCCTCCAGGGGCCAGTACCCCAGCACAGGGCCTGGCACCGAGGGGGTGCTTGATATTGGATGGATGGACAGATGGATAGACGAATGGAAAAGAGAGAACCAGAGAAGGGACCTGGCATTAGCACTGAGGTATTTGAAGATGCACGTGAATGAGCTTGTCATTAACATCTCAAAGTCATGATTTTTGGTAGTTCTCTTCCAAAGAGAAATTGTTCTCGTCAAATAACCCTCTCCAGCAGATTCCTGTATTCAAATATTTGGGAGTGGGTACAACTGATATGTTCTCCAGCAAACCCTATTTTTCCACAGGAGACTCTTAACTGGCATAGAGCACAGCAGTGCAGCCAAGGTCCAGGTCTGAGGTCCACGTGGGACTGACGGGGGAGCCGCAAGGCTTCTGGTAGTCTGCCCCTGGCCCGGATGAATTCACACCCCTGCTTTGGGGCAGCACAGGTCCCTGGGCCCGGGGGAGGCTGGAGGCATGCAGCACAGGGAGCCACGCAGACCTTGAGTTTCCCTGTGCCTCAAGCCCATGCCAAGGAACAGATCGAGGCCTGTGGCTTCTGAACTCCAGCACTTCTGCGTCCGCCTTGCTGGCACCGTTTGGTGAACTGGCAGGGCTGGGCACAAACGGATTGAAGGAGGCTGTGATTGTGATGGTTTTGTGTGGAGATTGCCTGTGCGTTTTCTCTCTTTTTGCTGTGTCTGTCCGATTGGTCGTGACTGCCTGGAGGCCTATGAGGCTTCAACTAGGCTGAGCAGAAAGGAGAGAGGGCAGAGCAGGAGCATCTGGCTGCCCTCCTGGCTTGGTGACTGACCGAGTACAGGCTTTAGAGTCCAGATTTGAGACCAAATTCCACTCTGCTCTCCTGGGCCTCAGTTTACTTCTGAAACGAAAATGTAGCAGTCATGGTACAGGTTCAGCTGCTGTAACAAAGAAGCCTCCACGTCCTATGGCCTAAACCAAGATGACAGTTCATTTCGTTTATTTCTCCCTTACATTGAGGAGTCCAGAGGTAGATGAACAGTATTGAGCCGGGGGTGGGGGTGGGGAAGCCAACTCCACCGTCCTTAATGTGTAATGTCTGCTTGTGGGTCCCAGAAGATGATCTGGTTCTTCCCATGGCCCAGTCAAGGGAGGGGCTCCCCCAGGGGGTGATGTGGGCCCTGAATCTGCATCTGATGCCTACCAGGCCCTCGAATTCACAAGCCGCTTCCCTCTCCCTGCCCAGGAGTTGGTGAAGATCCTGCACAAGGCGCTGGAGGCTGCCCAGCAGGAGAAGAGGGCATCCAGCGCGTACCTGGCAGCGGCCGAGGACCAGGAACGGCTAGAGCTGGTGCGGCATCAGGTGCGACAGATCGTGGCACTGGGCAGGCAGGTGGAGACCCTAGAGCGGGAGCGGGAGAGCCTGGCGCAGACGGCGAGCCTGCAGGAGCAGCAGGTGCAGGAGCTGCAGCGGCATGTGCAGCTGCTCATGGACAAGAACCAGGCCAAGCAGCAGGTCATCTGCCAGCTGTCCGAGAAGGTCACCTGGGACTTCACGCACCCCCCCAACCCGCCTGCCGTACCCCCGGAGGCCGCCGACTTCCTGAGCCAGCAGGAGAAGATGGAGCACCTGAAGGTAGGGGTCCTCCCTCCTGGGCCTGCAGGGAGGCTGCTGCTCGTGGTGGGTGGGTTTTCCCAGATGGCACAGGGATCACCTTCTATGCTGGCGTGGTCTTTTTTTTTTTTTTTTCAAAAAATTATTTTAATAGTTACAAAACTTTTTTTTTTTTTTTTTTTACAGAATCAGTATAAAATAGCAGTTGATTTCTCCATAATTATTAGAATTATCTATACTTGAGGTCTTGGCTAAGTGGGGCTGAAATCAACAAAAGGTCTTGGACTGTTGGCTCAGAAATCATCCTAGAGGCCCACCCTCTTGACATCTGCCATGCTTAGCTCTTCTGAGATGACCCGGTCCTTTTAAAAAAGTATCTCTCTTCGTTTATTCATTCTTTGGAGGCTTGAAGTGAATTCGGCAGCGTTCATTAAACACCTTCCAGCTTCTGTCATTTACCACTTCTTCAACATTTAGTTCTGACTGCATCCATTTCAACTTTGTCTGTTCTTTTCTAAGTTGCTTTAATAATGTTAAATTGTCCAAATTCTTTTCTCTCTCTTCTCGGAGATCTTTCACTACTGCTGAGGTCTGAGCTATACAGTGTTTTATGACTCTGTCCCTACTGGCATGAGCCATCATCAAAGACTCATAAAGTTGTTTACAGGTTTGGCTGGCATCAATTTTCCCTGCAAAGGAAGCTGTTGGAACCGTAGTGTTTAATTCATGTACTATTCTGTCATCAATTGTCCTCATCACCTTGAGTAATTCCTGGAACTCGGCGAACTCCTCACAGTTCACACCGCCACTGGGAGCCGCCATATTCTGGCGTAGTCTTATTTGAAGTAGGTGTCATGGGAAATGTTGCACACCATCCCTCGCTTCCTCACACGAGGCCCAGTGTAGCCCGACCTTTTCGTGGCAACTGGTTGAAAAGCGAAGGTGTATTAGATGATCAGAGAAGAAAGAGCCCAAGGCAGGGTCAGTGGTCCTGAGTTCTAGAGCGGCTGAGCCTGGGGTCTCGCTGATTAACCTCCTCCGTCGGCACCAGGGTACCCCCTGAGTCCCACACACGGGGCCTGCTCACGACACTGGCTGAGGGCTGCTCCATGTGTGGCCTGTTTGCTGGGTGCTGGGTGCTGGGTGCTGTCGGGGAGCTTCCCTGGCAGCATCTTGTTCATTTGCTCTTCACACCTACCCAGAGGCGCTCACTCTCCTGCTCCCCCCTTTACAGACGAGGACCCTGAGGCTGAGCAAGGTGAGGTGACGTGGCCCCAGAGCAGGGGAAGCTCACACTGCCCTGCCCTGCCCGTGCCGCCTCCAGCTCCTGCCACCAGCCCTGCCCTACCCCTCCTTCCTCTTCTCCACCCGGGTCTCATCCTCATCCCCAGGTTGCAGGCTTCCCAGGAGAGGCTGCCTCATCCCACAGGAACCAGTGAAGGCCCAGGGCCAGGGACTTGACTTGCCCCGTGGTGCCTGCCAGGGGTGGCAGCTCCTTTCCAGGAGGGCTGTGCAGGGGCCACCGAAGCCTGAGGCTGGGGGTGGGTGCCCAGGCCCCACTTTGTCCACAGGCAGCCCCAAAACCAGGTCCAGGCCTGCCCTATCCCTAACACTGAGAACCCCACAAGCATCTAACTCTAGTAACCCTGTGCTGCTGTCAAGGAACTGCTCTGGAAACAAAAAGAAAACAGGAAGCTTCTGTGGGAACCAGCGGGGGTGATGTGGATGGGGCCCTGCCCAAGCTTTGCAGCCAAGTACCCCCCCACCCCCACCCCCGGTTTGAATCATGGCTTCACCTCTTCCAGGGGAGTGGCCTTGGGCAGAGGATCTCACCTCTTCTTAAGCTGAGCTCACTGCTAGAGGGACAAAAGAACGTGAAACCCAGGTTTCCTTTCCTTCCTGTGGAAAACCACATAACCACTCCCTAAAGTCTGAAGTCAGAGCTGCTTTGGGGGAGGGGGCTAAGAAAACATGCAGAAACACCTTTCAAATGCAAAGTGCAGTTAGAGTGCTGGGAAGCTCTCAGTCCTTCACACAGCTGTAGAACCTGCTCCAGTGACTGCTCTCCTGACCCCCTCCCCCACCTAGGGCTTAGTCTTCCTCTTCTGCTCGCCCTGGAATCTGATGTTTGAGACCCAGTAAAGCAAGGCTGGGCCCTGAGGGACAGGCAGCCCCAGAGTTGGCTGCAGCCATAGACCCAACGAGGAGCTGGAGTAGGGTCTGGTTTTACATGCTCCGGAGTTGAGGGACAGGACGTCTGCCTCAGAGCCAGATTCGTATTTGCTAGAAATATTAGGTTGGTGGAAAAGTTAATTGCGATTTTGGACCGTGAATTTCCAATCATGATAACTAGGCTCAAACACATTTTTATTATCAAAATAGGAACCATTACAATCAACGCATTTTTGCCAACGGGAAATAAGTTTGCTTATTCCTGTAGCGTAAAAATCTGTGCTTCGGGATTCGACAAACTCTTGCAAAGCGTTTTCTGCATCCTGCTGGTTGTGGAAGCGTTTTCCCTGCAAAAAGTTGTCGAGATGCTTGAAGAAGCGGTGGTCGGTTGGCGAGAGGTCAGGTGAATACGGGGAATGTGGCGGACGAGGCAAAACTGCGTAGCCCGAGTCGTTCAGCTTCTGAAGCGTCGGTTGTGCGACGTGCGGGCGGCCCTGTTCGTGGAGAAGCCCTGGGCCCTTTCTGGTGACCAGTGCCGGCTGCAGGCCTTGCAGCTCCGGTGCAGCTCGTGCATTTGCTGAGCAGCCTTCTCAGCTGTCGCGCTTTCGCCGGGACTCAGAGAGCTGTGGTGGGGCAGACCCCAGCAGCCCACCCGACAGTGGCCAGGACCTTGTTTTGGTGCAAGTTCGGCTTCGGAAGTGCTTTGGAGCTTCTTCTCGGTCCACCCACTGAGCTGGTACCTTTTGTCACACGTCACAATCCGGTAGAGAAATGGTTCACTGTTGTTGGGTAGGATAAGAGAAGACGACGCTTCAAAACAAGGATTCTTTTATCATTCGGTCAGCTCATGAGCACCCACCTACCGAGCTCCTTCACCTTCCCATCTGCTTCAAATGCGGGTGACCGTAGCACCAGCATGGGCGACGTTGAGGCCTGCGGAACTTCTCTAAGAGGAGCCGCTTGGATGCTGCGCTCAGGTGGGCGCTGTCAGCTTCCGAGGGCCGCCTCGCTCCTCGTCTTCAGGGCCCTCGTCTCCTTCGCCAGACTCCTCGACCCACCCTGCACTGCACGTGCGCCAGCAGGTCCTGGCCAGATGCGTTGTTGAGGTTGCAGTCGTCTCCACTGCTTTACGACCCGCGTTGAACTCAGATAAGAAGATTGCCTGAATTTGCTTTTTGTCTGACATTTCCATAGTTTAAAATAAATACAAAATAAACAGCAAGTAATAAGTCATTAGGGGAAACGGATGTGGCTCAAGAGGTTCGGCGTCCGTCTACCATATGGAGGGAGCGGGGTTTGATCCCCGGTACCTCCCACTAAAAAATAAAATAAAAAAAAATAAGTCATTAGTAAAAAACATAAAGCAAGAAATGCATATTAAAATGATGTATAAGATAACCCCTTTTATTTAAGAATGTACTTCAATATCAAACGGCAAATTTCAACAATGCAAAACTGCAATTACTTTTGCACCAACCTAATAGTTGCATGTGCTGGGAGTTCCTTCTTTTTTAACCGTTAGGTGTCTGGTCTAGAAAAATGTATGTAACCCATCAAAATGCCCTTGTCTGTAACTGTTGGGACAGAGCTTGTTCCCGTTTCCCAGTTGCCCTGTGGTGGAGAAATCCAGCGGTGGCGAAATGCCCTCTTGGTACTGAAGCTCTTAGTTTGAGAGTAAAGCCGTGGACTTTGCGAATGTCAGAGCTGGAAAGACTGTGAGCTGCTCCCCCACCTCCCACCCCCCACTCCCCCCCGCATTTTCAGATAGCACAGCAGCACGCCAAGATTGGAGGGGCAGGCCTGGGGTCCCACTGCATGGGCAGCGGGCTCCCCACAACCACTCCACTGCCCTCCCGCTTCAGGAAGTCCATGGCACTTCCTGAAGCATTTTCCGGGCTCCTCTTCCTTTCTCCCCTCCCTCAAGCTACCCTATCCCTGCCTGCCTCCTCCCTCTTCCCTCTCCTCCATAGCCCTGTTCTTCCTTGTCTCCTCTCCCCACCCACAGCCTTCCTCTCCCCCGTTCCCTAACCCCCGCCCCTCCCCCCACCCTCCTCTTCCTTGCTCCCCCCACCCCCTTTCCCTGGCCCCTCACCCTGAGCCTCTTTCTTCCTGGTAACTGCCCTGTGGCTTTTTTCTCCTCTGAGGTCTCTCTTTCTTCCCGACAGTTCTGGGCCGAGAAGTCTCCAGGTGGGGAGCTGAGGGGGCAGGGTCTGAGCTGGCACTGCCCTGCTGAGCGCCCTGTTCCCCGTGGCTCACCCGCCCTCCCTTCTACCTGAGGCCTTGGATGTGGGACGTGCCCGTGAGCAGCTCCCAGGCCTGGCAGGGTGGAGGTGGTGACTCCTGGCAGGGGTGGTGACCAGGAGTCACCCCCAGCCCCCACAGGCGTGGTCCCTGGCTCTCTTCCTACCAGCTGCAGGACTAAGGGGAAGTCACCTGCCCTCTCTATTGTGTTTCCTCATCTGTAAAATGGGATTATAGTACTTTAATCCCACCCCACAGCGCTGGGGCCACTGTTAAGTTAAACCAAAAATGCATGTGATGTGGGAGCCCAGGCAGGCGAGCTTGTCTCCCTGCACTGGGGAGGAATCCACCTTAGCAGCTTAGCAGCGGGAGTGCTCCCCTCAGCAGGTAAGAGCTGCTCCTGAGGGGCTGCGAGAATGCAGTGAGGGAGACAACACTCCACTTGACTTGTCCTCCCCGCAACGTCTTGAGGTGGTACTCCTGTTACCCCCATTTTCCGGGTGAGGCGCCGAAGCACAGGGGCCAGGGACCGTGCCCAGGGCCTCAGGTGGCGAGGGCAGGGGTGTTCCAGGCAGGCCAGCCTGCGTCCAGCCTGGAGACTACGAGATCCAGCTGGGAGGGGGCGCTGGGGAGGCATCAGAAGTGGTCTCGAGGCGGAAAGGGCGCGGTGAGGGGCTTGGCTTTGGCATCAGGCGGCCTCAGGGCCCAGCCACAACTCTGCCCTGTCCCACCTGCACAACCTCAGCCAGTTACCCAGCCCTTCAGAGCCTTCAGAGACCAGGAGGGAGTGACAGGGAGTAATGAGAGGATGGTCCTTCGGGGTGGGAGGTGATAGGCATGGCTGCTGGCAGAGGGTCTGTGTTTCCTAAATCTCCAGATACTCAAACACACAAGTGGGAGGGGCAGTGGGCCCGGGAGGCCCGGCTGCCCTCTGGGTTGGTGCTTTCAGGCAGGGGTGAGGGGCGAGGATTCCCACCATCTCACCTCCGTAGGGAATGGGGACAGTGGGGGGGGGCAGGAAGGAACCTCCCTGGAAGAGCAGCAGGCTGTCACTGGCAGCGTGCTGAGAGGCGGGGAGCCTCGATTTTGATCCAGGGCAGGGACATGCTTGGAGAGGGAGAGGAGGAAAGATGGCGCTGGGGAGTGGAAGAGCTGGGGGCCCCGCCAGGAGGCTGGAATAGGGGCTACAGAGAACAAGCTCATCTGAGTATAGCCTTCTAGCCACCAAAGCAGGGGCGGCCGGGGGGGGGTGCACAGAGAGCCCCGTGGGGTGGTGGGATGCCCTGCGATGGGGTCCCCAGCCCAGGGCGGTATTTCCAGCTGCAGAGCCCCCTGGCGTGTCAGCCATCCGGGCGGAGGGTAGCCGCCCATGCCAGAATCAGAGTCCCACCAGGGAGGGTCAGGACCAGCGAGGAGCTGTGCCCATGGGACCTGACCCTATGGCCGCCGCGCCACAGGCGACCTGTGATGTCCTGGTTTCCAGATGAACCAAGGCCTATCCAAGGCCACCCCTGCACCAGCACCGTTCACACTCACCTGTGTGTTTTCTGGAGTGGGAGAGAGGGGTGGGGTTTTAGCTAGTAAATACCCTGGCACTGCCTGGTGTCGCTGTGAGCATGTGTTCGAGTTTGAATGGTTTCTCTCTTGTCCATCCCAGCCCAATAAAGCCTTAGAGCATTGCCAAACCCGGTCATTTTCTGAGGCTCGAGTCCCTCCAGGAGCCTCCCCAGTGCTTGTCCAGCTTCTTGTAAGCCCGGCAGCAGGGATCTCACTCCCTCCACCGGACAGTTTGCAAGGGCAAAGTCTAGGCTCAGAGATGTTCATCACAGCATCCCCTGTAATCAGAAACAAACCCAAACACCCAGCGCTCAAGTAAAAACTGACAGAAGCATTATAAGTAAGTTGTGGTACATTTGCCCGACGGAATCATAATCTCACATTAAAAATGATCAGAGAAGCTTTCATAGCAAGAGGGAAAAGTATTTCCAGAGTGATATTAAATGAAAAAAACCTCTACTCAAAGTTGTTCAGTAGGATGGCAAGTAAATGATAAAATACGCTTGTTTGAAAAGCAAGGCCTGAGTGCTTGCTGCACTTTGATCCCCGTCTTGGTGTTCTCACACATTTCCTCAGCTAGTCTCCCCCCTGCCCCGGGGCTCAAAGATGTTTGCCTTTTTTGCAGATGAGGAAACCGAGCTCGGAGTGGGGGGCTTGGACCTCCCGGCCAGGATGGCAGAGCCAGGACTGATCCCTACCACACCATTAGGGAAGTGGGTTATGGGAAATGTTTTATTTTTTCAGACTTCCTTTTTGGTTGCCATTTTTTAAAAAATTTCTAAAGAAAGCCCGTGTTGGTGGGTGTGGCTCCCTTTTTGGCACCCCTCATGACATTCCTTCCTCTCCTCTGCAGGATGACATGGAAGCGTACCGCACCCAGAACCACTTCCTCAATTCCGAGATCCACCAGGTCACCAAGATCTGGAGGAAGGCTGCTGAGAGGGAGCGGGCCCTCCTGATAAAGGTGAGAGAGCGCCCTCCCCGCAGGGGCGGTCCCCACCCACCTGAGTCCCCCTTGCACTAGCCCTGTCCCGCCTGCTCCTCCCCCATCTGCTCTCCCCTGGGCCAAGCCCTACTACGGTCTGGCTGATGGTCACCTGTCGAGGTGAAGGTCACCTGCCCAGGAGTGTTCACCAGGCAGGAAGACGACTAAGCCTGTTTCTGCAGGGAGTTGGACACACAGGACGTCTGGGGCCCAGAGGGAGGGATGGTGTTCAGGGCCTGCGTCCTGGCAGAGGTGCTAAAGGAGAGCTAGTGTCACCTGGGCAGAGTGGAGCTCTCGTGGGGAGGACCTGGAACCGAGTGCCGAGGGGAGGAGTTTGGCCGTATTCCGAGGGCCCTGGGCAGTCACTGCAGGTTTTGAGAGGGCGGCCCCGTCTGACTTAGGTCTTAGAAACCCTGCTGTGGCTGGCCCCAGAGCACGGACTCGTGGGACTGGGCAGGCAGACCGTACAGGGCCTCTGACCGAAGCCCTGAGAAGTGTGTTGTGAGGGGACCCAGGAAGCAGCCCTGGCAATAGAGGGAGGTGGAGTGGGGCGGGAGGAGCAGGGGGAGCAGGACAGGAATGGGCTCAGGGCTGGCTTGGAGGTGGTGACCCGGCCAGGGGACGCAGAGCTGCAGCCTTGGCCATGAGGCCCCCACCCGCAGTCTCAGGGGAGCTGGGAGCCTGGCAGCCCAGAGCCTGCGGCAGCGTTGCCCGACCCTCTTAGGGACAAGGAGAGCAGGGTCAGAGAGGTTCCCTGGCTTGCCCAGCCCCATGCGGCCTGGGTAAAGTGAAGCAGGAAAGTCCAAGACAAGGGCGGGGTGGCAGGGAGCCTTCCAGGCAAGGGAGGGGCCTTCCAGTTGAGGGAGGGGCCTTCCAGGCGAGGGAGGGGCCTTCCAGGTGAGGGAGGGCCATGAAGGCTGCAGGCTGAGGGGCTGAGTGTGTTGGAGACCCAAAGTGTCCGTGGGGGTCGGGGCAGCACAGGGGCGGGGGCGGGGCGGGCATGAGGGCGGTGCCCAGAGCTGTGAGCCCTCCCCCGGCTCTGTTGGGGAGCGCCCTTGGCGTTAGCACACCTGGCCATCACCAGCATCCTGGTACCCTCTTGGACAGGTGAAGAGGCCAGGGCACAGAGAGGCTGGGTGCTTGCCACGGGCTGTGCAGCTGCAGGTGGTGGAATGTTCTCGCCCTCCTTCCGCCCATCCTCTGAACCTGGCCCCGGCCTGCCCGCTCTTGCCCAGGGTCCTTCTGCCTTGCTGTAGACCCTCGGGTTCGGGGCCCATCTCCTCGCCCTATTCTGAAGGTCTGAGGTGGGAGAGGGTGGAAGACAAGAGCAGCCCAGGCCCACCGAGTGACCAGCCCCGGCCTTGCCTCCCGCAGTGCGCCTACCTGCAAGCCAAGAACTGCCAGGTGGAGAGCAAGTACCTGGCCGGGCTGCGGCGGCTGCAGGAGTCCGTGGGCGACAAGGCCGATGGGTGCTCGGAGCTGCTGAGGCAGCTCACCCAGGAGGCGCTGCAGTGGGAAGCTGGCGAGGCCGCGGCCGATGGTGTCGGGCTGAGCCCCATCAGGTGAGCCCAGTGGCCAGGGTCCTGCTGACCAAGTGCTACCCTGCCCAGGGGGGGTGCAGGCTCAGGGGAGGCAGCCCCTTGCCCAGCCGCCCATTAGTGCCCAGGACACAGCTCTGTCCCCAGAGCCCCAGAGGGTTCACCAGGGGGCAAGGACAGGGCACAAGTCTTTGCTGAGCACAGTGGACCCAGCTGTTAAATTCAGCAAAGGGCCGGTGGGCCAGCAGCAGGAGCCCCGGCTTTGGAGGCAGACCCAGCTCTTACTGTGTGACCTTGGACAAGTCAGCTCACTTCCCTGAGCCCTGTCGGCCACCTCCATCAGCTGTGGGCTGGGGCCCTGCTTTGCAGATCATTAGAATTAAGTGAGAGAGCACAGCCCGGCCCATCCTGGAGGCAGATAAACATCAGACCAATGAGCAGTCAGCAGGCTCTCCCGTTCGCCCATTGGTGCCATGTGCCCCCTGTCCAGCCCTGGGCTCACTGGCTGGGGAAGTGGGCTCCTTGGGCCTAAGGCTGCATGAAGTAATAAAAGGATCCTTTATGTTTGCACTAGATGAATGAATAAATGTCTATTGAGCGCCTCTTGCATACCAGGCTCTTTTGGGCCCCCAGCAGTCTATAGCAAAAGTCCTATTGAGCCTCCGTGAGGCAGGGTGTGAGTGCCTGGACCCATTTTACAGATGCACAAACTGGGGTTCAGAGGACTGAAGTGAACTCCCCTGGGCTGCACATGAACCCGCAGCAGGGCCGGGAGGGACGGGGCAGGGACCAGGTTTTGCATACCCGCCCCAGGGCCCACCCCGCTCCCTGCCCTAACCTTGTTTTTTGCTGGTAGCGAGTACGACGAGTACGGCTTCCTGACAGTGCCTGACTACGAGGTGGAGGACCTGAAGCTGCTGGCCAAGATCCAGGCGCTAGAGGTGCGCTCCCACCACCTGCTGGCCCACGAGGCCGTGGAGCGGCCGCTGCGGGAGCGCTGGGCCGCCCTGGGCGAGCTGGTGCCCTCGACAGAGCTCAAGCAGCTGCTGCGAGCAGGTGTGCCCCACGAGCACCGGCCGCGCGTCTGGGCCTGGCTGGTCCGGCGCCGCGTGCGGACCTTGCAGGCCCCTGGCTGCTACCAGGAGCTACTGCGCCAGGGCCAGGCCTGCGAGCACCCCGCTGCCCGCCAGATCGAGCTGGACCTGCACCGGACCTTCCCCAACAACAAGCACTTCACCTGCCCCACCTCCGGCTTCCCCGACAAGCTCCGCCGGGTGCTGCTGGCCTTCTCCTGGCAGAACCCCACCATCGGCTACTGCCAGGGCCTGAACAGGTGAGCCGCGAGCCGCCAGGGCCGGCTTCCCCTCCAGGGCCCGCCCACACCTCTGTCTGGAGCCTCCTGAGAACCCCGGGGAGGGGATGCACTGGAGGCTGAGTCCCATCACGCAGGTGGGAGCAGGCAGGTGGAAGGGCAAGTTCACGGCTGAGGGAGCCGGGTTTCTCCTCCCATCTGGGCTCTCCCACGTGCCTGTGCCCTGTGCTCAGGTAGACTCCACTGTCTGCAGCAGGGGTACTTGCTTTAAAGGAGTGGAAACCCACTCAGAGGAGCCCAAGGAGAGGGGAATTTGTCAGTGTCACTGGGGGAACTCTCAGAAGCCAGGAAAAGAAAAGTGCCGGGACCAAGTGGCCCTGGGTCCAGACCGCCTCTCTCTCCAGCGGGGGTGCATCACTCCACAAGGTGGGGGGTGCCACGAGGCTGTCAGATGGGAACCTCAGCCCCCAGGCTCGGGCCTTTCTCCATCCCAAGGTCAACGCACTCAGCCCTCCTGCCCCAGCCCTGAATTCCCAAAGAAAGGAATCTGATGGGCCCAGCTTGAGGCGGGTTTCCACTTCTGGTCCAGTCTGCTGGGGCCAAGGGAGTGGGGTGGCCTGGGGCCTCCTGGTTCCTAGGGCTGCCTCTCCTGGAGCGCAGCGCTGCCAGCGTTACCCCGTAGCGGGTGCAGAATCTCAATATTTCCCAATTTAATTTAAATGCACACATACTCAAACCCAGTTTACAAAAGCCCTTCTGTTCTTTTTTTGCAATAGGCTGGTGTGGTATATATTTATTTAACACATAATAAAAGTCTCCAGAGTCCCTACTCAAATTTGAATGGCTCCCAAGGGCAGATATTTTTGATACTTTATTCCCAGCCTGCAATTGAGCATATATGGATATAATTACAGGAATTCAGAGATAAACCCCAGCTATTACACCTCTCAGTCTAAGTCTCTTGAAAATACATTGATTTCCTACTACTCTAAATGTTTGCTGTGGGTGATATCTGTAGGCATTCATTCATTCATTCATTCATTCATTTATTCATTCAACACCCGAGCAAAAGCCTGTGCACATCTCTTCTGTTTGAACATGTTTAAAATCCAGAACGGACAAAACTTGAAAAACCTCTTTAAGAAGAGCTTTGAAGGGAGCTGGCAGCTAAGAGATTTGTATGGATAAAAATTCTCAGATTTCCTATCAGAGTTAGGGTAGGAGCTAGCATTCAGTGGCAGCTCCTGCACACTTACATCCCTGACGTCAGGCATTTAGTCCTCTGGGAAGCCCTGGGGGTGGGCATCGTGCCCCCCACTGCACAGGTTGACAGCCCAGAGGCTGCCAACACACTGGGCGTGGCCCCCACCCGGTCCCTCCACCACCCACCCCCATGCAGAGTAGGGCGGCAGGAGCCTCTTCTGAGAGCCGGTGGGGGGGTGAGCCACTCTGCTGAGGTGCTGGGGCTGCTAGGGCGGGAGGGGCCATGAGAGGAGCCCCACGGGAGGGACGCTTCTGCACGCGTGGCAAGGGCGGTACGTGGGAGCAACTGAGACCTGGAGAGGCGGGGGCACTCCAATAGGCGGGGGGGGGGTCACCCCAAGACCATTGCTTTTTCTTTTTTTCTTTTTAAAATTGTTGTGGTGGTAACATATACGACATAATATTTCCCATTTTAATCACTTTCAAGTGTGTATGTTGATCACATTCACAATGTGGTATCACCATGACTGTCCATTTCCAGAACTTTCCATCACCCCAAACTCTGCACCCATTAAGTTTTAACTCCCCCAAAAAGTGTTTCTTGTCTTTTTCTGAATGCCAGTTTCACTTGACTTTGATGTGCAAGCACGGATAATTGGTCTTCAGGCAAGCATTCCTGCCAGAGCCTGGAAAGCCAAGCGCGGTCCCCGTTTCTGTGTCCCCCGCCTACTGGTGGCTGTGGGAACTACGTGTCTGGGTCTCAAAAGGACAGACCCTGCTTTGAAGGCAGCAAATCCAGCCCACTTAGAAGGCGACAGATAGCACAGTGCACACGTTTTAAAGGCAGTCCCCCCTGGGAAAGATTACCTGACTCCCCAAGGGCCTTCTTGCCAAGCCATGTGGGACCAGTGGCCTCAGATCCCGGACCTTGTAACGTGTGCCGAGGTCTGAGCCGATGCTGGCAGCTGATTCCCAGCCTTCTACATCCTGAGGCTCCAGGGAGGTGGGGTGGGTGCAGAGAGCACCGGGCTGGACACTGGGGGGTCCTGGCTCCCGTCTACTCTCCCACAAGGCCTTTCAGGGCCTCAGTCTCCCATCTGCTCTAAGGATGTTGTCTCGACTAGAGATGACCAGTAGGAAGCAGCTGCCCAGAGCCTGTCCGGAGCATTCTAGGCAACTCCCATACTTAGCGGGAAGGAGTGCGGTGATCAATTAGTTGTGTCTGCCCTGGGCACAGACAAAGGGGCCTGCAGGCGGCGTGTCGCAGATCAGCTCTCCCTGACTCAGTGGCCTCTGAGAACCCCTCTTCCCCCACGGCAAGAGGCCAGAGCCTCCTATTCCCAGGATCCCGTGCCTGGTCCTCCTCCCCGTGGACTCCACTCCACCTCGGGACGGCTTCTGCACATATTCGAGCCAAAGCCAGGAGGGTGAGGAGGACTCCTGCCTTCTTTCAAGAATCGACCCTGTGATTGGAAAAGGCCTACCCTTCAGAAGAGGCTGAGGTCACGAGTCCAATCTAGGAGGAGCCCAGAGAAGCATAGACCCCTGGACAATGACACGTGCTTGTCAAAGGCCAGTGTGAGGCTCTGCAGGGCCCTGGGCCTCCAGGGCCCACTGGGCAGGCCCGGGTTAGGGAGCCACACGGGCGTCCTTCCTGAGGACTTCTCAGAGGCTTCACTGGGAAGATGCCATCACAAGCCTCTAAGGGGGTCGGGGGTGGGCACCAGTCCTCAAAGTCTTTGAGTGCAGGACCTTGTGTTCCCCCAGCACCGCTGGAGGCCCGTGGTCTGTGGAAGACACTTTGGGAAACGTCTTCTTGGACCGCCCTGGATGCGGCCTGGCAGAGAAGAGAGCAGCACTGCTCCCGGGCAGACTTCCCTGCTCTGCACTGTGGGTTTGCAGGGCTTGCCCTTGCCCCCATGGTCTCATCAGAGCCTCAGGATGGCCTGGAGAGGGAAGTCACGGAGAAAACAGCTACATGGCCTGGTCCCTGGAGAATGCCTGTGGGCCCAGCACTGCAGTCTGTGCACTTGGAATGCCCCGGCCCTGGGAATGCCCCCAGCCCTGGGTGGCAGGTATCCCTAGTCCTGCTTGACAGCTGATGCGCCTGCACACTTGCTGGGTGTCAGCTTATGAGTGTTAGGAGGAGAGCTCACACTTATGAGGCTCACGACAGGCCAAGCACTTTGCAGGGTATTTCATATGCCTTGGCTCTGGTCGCCCTCAGGGCACTGCTCTTAGATAATGTCCCACGAGGGGGCTGAGGCTCAGAGTGGTTAGGTAACATGCCACAGGCCACGAAGTGGCAGGACCAGGGCTCACATCTGGCAACGTGACTCTGGAGCCCCTACTCTGCAATGACCTCACTTACAGATGAGCAGACCTCCCCGAAGGAGTGTCCCCCTCCCTGCACCCCCTCAGTGCCAGGGCAGGGAGTGGGGCTGGGCTGGCGGGCCCTGGGGAAGCTGCCGGCAGGGCTGTGGCCTCCCTGGGTCACTCCGGCCTCTTCCCACCCCTCCAGGCTGGCGGCCATCGCCCTGCTGGTCCTAGACGAGGAGGAGAGTGCCTTCTGGTGCCTGGTGGCCATCGTGGAGACCATCATGCCAGCTGAGTACTACAGCAAGACGCTGGCGGCGTCCCAGGTGAGTGGGCAGGAGAGAGCGGGGCCACGCGGGTCGTTCCTATTAGCTGGTGAACCGCGGGCAAGTCTGGAACCCCTCAGGCCTCCATCTCTCCCGCCAATGGGCCACCAACCCCTGCCTGGGGCTGCTGGGAGGTCCTGGCGAGGGTTGGCCTCGAGGATCTCCGCCCTCCCTGGACAGTTGTTATTCCCATGGGGACGCCGTGCCATTAGGAAGTTGGTTTTCTGGGGAGGTGGGGTGAAAATCTAGGGGCCCTTGCTGTTTGCTGGTCAGGAATTTAAAGGCAGAGGCCGCAGAAGCTGGGAGGTGGGGCCGGGAGGATGCCAGGGCCATGCTCACTCTTCGTGAGCTCTCACCACTGCCATCTCCCTGCCTCCTGACTGCGCGGGCCCCTCCACTCACCTGCGGGGCTGTAGCAGCAGCAGCAGTTCTCGGACCCCTGGGCTTGTCCTCTTTCTGGTGGGACTGAAGCTGCTTCAGGGCTGGTTGACAGGTGTAAATGGGAAAACCTGCAAGCCTGCCACCTCCATGCTCCAGCCACTGCTCCTGCCCTGCTTTACGAGAAGAGCCACCCAAGGGGGCCTTCTCGCTTCCCACCCCAAGCCTACCGAGGCTCTGCCTCTCCTCCTTGCTCCTGCAGAGGGGCGGGAATCCCCCCTGCCTATGGCCAGTTCCTCCTCTGGGGGCATCTGCCTGGGTGGGGAGGTCAGGAGGCAGTGGAGGTTCAGGTGTGGAGCTGAGCAGAGGTCAGGGCTGGGCACACAGGCAGGAGATCAGTCATGGAGCGCACCGGACTATGTGGATGGGAAAACCCAGCCTAGCAGTGGCTCGAGGGGATTCTTTTTCTCTACTGGCAAGGCTGAAGGTGGGCAGTCCAAAGCGGTACCCACTCCTCAATGCCATCGGAGACCAGGCTCCTTCCATCTTCTGCTCTGCCGTCCTCGGTCTCATCACCTCGTGGTCACAAGGTGGCTGCACCACCTCCAGCACTGTGGCCACGGTCAAGGCCGCAAGAAGCAGAAGCGTGAAAGGCAGGAGGCACATGCCAGCCGAGTTGGCTTCCTGTCCCACTGCTCCCTTTCTTCCTCCACCCGGCAGCTTCTTGTTCCTTTTTGTTCAGAACTATGTGGCATGGTCCCCTCTGGTCACAAGGCAGGTTGGGAAACATACCACAGCCTTTTTTTGTTTGTTTTTTTCCTTTACTCTTGAACACCTCTAAAATTAAGATAAACTGAACAAACAACTTTTCAAAGAAAATAACATATATATAACCTAACATTTCCCATTTTGGCCACTTTCAAGTGTAGATTCGGTGTGTTAAATACACTCACAGTGTGCTTCCAGTACCAAAACTTTTTCCTCACCCCAATGGTTTTTTGTTCTTGTTTTTGCTTTTGCTTTTTTGAGGGACTGGGACTGGGGATTGAACCCGGGACCTCATACGGCAGGAAGCTGGTGTTCAACCGCTTGAGCCACATCCGCCTCCCCCCGTGGTTTTTTAAATTATGTTTTATTATGGAAATTTTCAAACCTAAGAAAAGGTGGAGAAAGCAGTATAATGAGCCTCTGCGTCCATCACCTGGTTTCAGAATGATCGCCGCGGGGCCGCCTTGCTCCCTCCATACCCCCACCCCTCCTCTGACGAGCGTAAGTCTGTCTCAGGCGTCAGTGTGTCAGATCACCCGTAAACCCTCAGGCGTACGGTGCACTCAGCGGCACCTTAGAGTCGAACCGCCTTCAGTTTTGACCTGGGCACGTGCCCTTCACAGCTGACCCGGGTCCTGCGTGAGGAAGAAAGGGACAGGAGCTCCTGGGTGTTTGCCGTAGCCGACGGGGAGAGCCTGGAGGAGGCCTCGGAGGGAGGGAAGGCTGAGGAACCAGCAGTTCCAGGAAGGGGGCAGCAAGAGGATACTGAGAGGGACTGTCAGAGGGTAGGAGGAAAGCCACAGAAGAGCCACAGCTTGGCTCCAGGGAGGGGCAAATGCTGGGGGTCACCTGCAGGTCAAGAGGGGCGAGGACAGAGACGCAGCAGTAGCTGTGTGGAGAGGCCGCGGAGCTCCACTGCAGGAAGATTCCTGGGTGTCCAGGGCGGTCCCCGCCCCTGCTCCCAGAACCCCGCCCCAAACCGCCACAGAGCATCTTGGCCATGGCTTCAGCTGGTACATCCCGGAGAATGTGCCTGTCCCCCCAGGGACCTTGTGCCCAAGGCCAGGCTCTCTGCACCGCCTCAGGGATCGGGGGCCCTGGGCTGCTGCTTGGCGTGAGGACTGGCCGGAAGCCGGCCGCGCAGAGCCCCGGCTGGGAGCAGCTGGCGGGGTGTGCAGAGGGAGGCCGCCCCAGGCCCAGGAGCCCCCGGAGCGCTGGGCTGAAGGGAAGCCCCTTCCCTGGGGCGGCGGTGACCCCTCCCCACCTCCCAGGTGGACCAGCGGGTGCTCCGGGATCTGCTCTTGGAGAAGCTGCCCCGGCTGATGGCCCACCTGGGGCAGCACCACGTGGACCTCTCCCTCGTCACCTTCAACTGGTTCCTCGTGGTCTTCGCAGACAGCCTCATCAGCGACATCCTCCTCCGGGTCTGGGACGCCTTCCTGTATGAGGGGACCAAGGTTGGGTGCCCCTGGCTGGGGGGTGGGGCAGGTCCCTTCTCCCCTGTGGCCTTGATCCTGTCCCCACTGGGAGGGGGTGGAAGGAGGTCACACTTTCTGCTCCCCCAGCACGACTGTGTAAACTGTAAAGCACTGTGCACACGAGGGGAAGTGGTGGTCCTGCCTCTGAGGGCTGCGCCCTCAGGTAGAGGGGAGGCTCCTCCCTGCCCGCCACGGCCTCAGGTGGCCTGGCCCCCTTCGCCGCCTGTCCGGGCAGAGCCTGGTTCTGGTCCCAGCTCTGCACTGACCTGGCTGGGAGACCCTCCTCCCCGCCCCAGCGCTTTTCCACTGTCACTGAGCAGTGCGCTGCGCCCCACAGTCTACAAAGCTCCCTCAGGCCCGTCACGCTGGCGCTTCCTGCCCACGCCCACCCTGGGGCCACCACACAGGGCAGAGCCAGCCCGTCCAGTGCTGGGTGCTGACCCCGCCCCACCCCGCCCCCAGGTGGTGTTCCGCTACGCCCTGGCCATCTTCAAGTACAACGAGGAGGCGATCCTGCGGCTGCAGGACAGCCTGGAGATCTACCAGTACCTGCGCTTCTTCACCAGGACCATCGGCAATAGCCGGTGAGAACCGCCCCGGGCCCTGGCACGCCCTGACGCGTGGGCGGGCACTCCACGCACTTTCACCTCTCGCCCATCTGCCCCCGCCTCTGACACCCACTCCCTGTGACCCTGCCAAAGAGAAGGAAGTGAGCTCCGAGGACACCCCGCACGGCAGGGCTTTTGTCCTGGCACTTTCTTCTTAGAAGGCGCTTTGCCGCCTCCCCACCAGCACCTTCTTCTTTGCTTGGCCAGCTTCTACCCATTCTTCGAAAAGGCTCAAGGGGCACCTCCTCCAGGAAGCCTTCCCGACAGCCCTCCCAGTCTCTAAGCTCTCACAGCCCGAGCTTCCTCGTTGCCCTGGCTGGAAACTGCCTCTGCTCGGTGCTTCCCCCTGGCGGGCTGTGCGGGAAGTCCCCGCGCCTGGGCTGACTGTGCCCCCGCCCCCCAGGAAGCTGGCGAGCATCGCCTTCAACGACATGAACCCCTTCTCCACCAAGCAGCTGCGGCAGCTGCGCGCGGCCCACCGGGAGCGGCTGGAAGCTGAGCTGTGGGAGCTGGAGCGGCTCAAGGCCAAGTACCTGGAGACCCGGGCGGGCAGCAGCCAGGTGGCCCCCGAGGGCGGCGCCAGCGAGGACGAGGGCGAGGCCTGACCTGGCCCGCCAGCGCCCCTTCTCCCCCTTGGCCCCGGACCCCCTGGAGGACAGGCATACGGGCCAGCGGTCGTGCCTCAAGGGGCCGCATCCCGTGCAGGGAGCCCCCTCCTCACCTCCCCGCACAGGTCTGTGGGGCAACCTTGGAAATGCCCGAAGCCAAACATAAAACTGGAAATACTGGAAATAGGTCTCCAGCTTCGGCCCGTGGGTGCTTCTCCGTCGCTGACCCACTGTGCTGGACAGGCCCGGGGCGTCCCTCCACCAGGGGCATCTGAGGCTGCTGCTCGGCGGGGAGCCTGGGGGCCGGCCGCCCCCACTGCCCCGGGAGCCGGGAGCCGGCCTTGTGCTCTCAGGGTTTCTGCCCTTCTGAGTGGCAGCGCCCCTCTGGTGCTGGCCGGGCCGGTGCGCCCCACTTCTGCTCTCCCACTGCCGGCCTCACAGTCTGGGCAAGGAGGGGCCCCCTCCCTTCTCTGAAAACTGGGTGGTCGGGAGGGTGGTGGGAGACAGCTGCACACACAGCCGCTTGGGGCTGGGTGTTTAGAGCCCCCCCTGTGCAGGAGCTCCGGCCTTCCGTGGCCTGGTCCAGTTTTGATTCCTCTGGGCCCTTCCAGGTCCTTCCTCAGCAGGCAGAGGCTGCCCCCACCCCACCCGTGGCAGGGTCTCAAGGCTGCACAGCAACTTTGGCGACGACTTTGGCTACTCAGTTTCTCAGTGAGGCTGGGCCGGCTGGAGGCCCAGAGGCACCTTAGCTCCCCTTTCCCTGGTAGGAAGGACTGGGGAGCAGGGAGGGGTTCTCACATGGAAAGCTGCCCAAAATAAAGGGGAGAGGGCCTGGAAGCGCCTAGGGCTGATCTAGTGTTCCTTCCTGCCCCGGGTAGGGAGGGAGGCCACGCCCACCCCCTGGGGCCAGGGACAGGTGCCTCTGCAGCCCCCAGCCTGTCTGTCCCCCAGCTGTCCCCCTACGCAGCCCTGGGGAGGGGTGCTTGGGGCTCGCTCCCCACAACAGCCCCACTGGCAGCGTGCCCAGGGTGGAGCCTGCACGGGTGATAAGGGCTACAGCCCCGGAGGTTTCCAGCAGGCTGGGGGAGGGACAGGTGCTGAGCCTGGCCCACTGGGCAGGCCCTGGGACCTAGGAAGGACCCCTGGCTCCAGGGACTCCTCAGCAAAAACCTACCAACCCTGGGCAGATAACCTGTTCCCTCTCCTCCTCCTCCCCAACCCCTTCCCTGCCCCTCTCCTCTCCTCTCCTTTCCTCCTCCTCCCCCATTCTCTTCCCCCCTCCCCACCTCATCTCCCCCTTTCTCCTCCCTCTCCACCCCCCTCCCCAGCAGAGGAGAATCACTGCCCAGAGTGGGTGGCAATGCCCTTTCCTTCTACTTTCGGGGTGGGGGGCTGTGCTTTATAGTTGACCAGCACCATGTGACCTCTGGGTCCCACCTGGCTGCACTCTGGAATCACCTTGGAATCGCCTGAGTAGCTTCTTGGAATGCTGTCGCTGGACCCATGCTCCCAGCCTGGGGTGGGCCGAGGTTCTGATACCCCAGGAGGATTGGGGCTTCTCCCCGGAGCTGTGAGAATTCACTGCAGGCTGGCTTACAAATGAGACCAAGGCTCAGAGAGGTTCACTAGCCTGCTCAAGGCTGCACAGCCTTGCTCACCTCGCCTGCACTGGAACCTGCAGCGCTCCCCAAGGGCCCAGGGGAAGATGTGGGCCAGTCTTGGGAAGCTGCAGGCTGTGGAAAGTGGGAGAAAGAAAAGATGTGCCCTGAGTGGCTATCCCCACCAGCAGATGTTCAAGGGGAGCGAGGCTGCAGCAGGGTGGGATGGGCTCAGACCCTGAGAACGAGGCCCCTCCTAGGGAGCCCACCCTCCCCCTGCTTTTCCTGGAGGGCCTTTGAGGCCCACCCCTGTGGTGTCAGGTTCCTGGCCACACCACAGCTGTCACCCCCATCCCCAGGGGCTGCTGCCTTCCAGGGCTGGGGGATCTGATCCCTCGCAGCTCCCCTCCCTTCCCTAGGGGATGGGACCTCAGGCTCCAAACGTCCCTCCCCAGCTGCAAGGCTCCCAGGGGCTGAGGGGACCCCCCCCCCCCCCCCGGCCAGGAGAAAGGAGCTGGCCCAGGAGCCTCTCTCAGCTGGCCCTGCACCCCCAGGAATAAAGGGAGGTGAGGAGGGGGCCAGGAGGATATCTGAAGACTGCCCCCACCCGGAGTGGGCGGGGCATGCTCGCCTCCACAGGAGTCTTGTGTTCAGGGAGACGAACCCCAACCATGAGATGAAAGTACCTGCAATCTCCCAATGGCCCCAAGGGAGTCCCCATGCCCTCGTAACCATTTCTGACGCCTTGGGGTGCTCTAAGGAGGCGCCAGGACAAGTGGGGCCTTGAGGCCCGTTCCTGGGGGAGGATGGAGACCTTGGTGGTGGAGGAAGGACTGCTGGGGACTGGCCACGGTGGGTGAGGCCAGCCTGGGAGCCTAGGGAGGCAGCGGGGGCTGCGGTGCCCAGTGGGGGGCGCCCCTCTGTAGATGTTTGCATGCAGAGCTCGAGTGAGTGGTGGGGGCAGGGGGACGGGGGGCTCCCTGAGGGCTGGCTGCTCTCCTCCCAGGCCCTGCCTGACCTCTCATTTTCAGTCTGGAGCCCCCAGGCACAGGGGCCATATTGCCTGGAAAGTTCGCGAGCGGCAGGTGGCCCACACGTGGCAGATGAGGCAGAGTGCTCATGTGGACACGGGCTCCAGGCCCAGCACCAGAACCAGGTCTGCTGTGCGGCTTTCTGGCAGGGGCCCCTGGGCGGGTCCTCCCCACTCCTGTCTCAGTTTCCCCATGCGTGCAATGCAGTGGATGGTCAGGGTTGGGGGCAGAGCCTTCCTCCTCCAGAATGGGGGTGGGTAGAGAAGGTGCGAGGAAAGGGCAGGAGAATGTGTTCTCAAAGAGGGTCCCGAGGGAGGGGTGTTGACAACGTCCCCCCACCCCCCCAACAGGATGCCAGGAAGGGTCCAGCGTGTGTCTGCTACAGAGGCACCCAGTGCCCCCCGCCCGCTCTCGGTCCGTATGGCCACAGCCCCCTAGAGACCCCCCCAGCCTTTCCCCAAATTCAGTCCCAGCCGCGACTCCCGCAGCACAGGTGGGAAGCTGCAGGTGCCGGCATGGGGAGGGCGGCCTAGGGGAAGGGGCGCTGGTGCAGAGCCTAAGGGTGAGGCGGTTAGAAAGGGGAGAAGGTTGCAGGGGAAGAGAACTGGCAGAGGGAACAGATAAATGACAATGCAAGGTGAGTGGCCTGGGGAGGCCGGGGCACAAGCCCGAGATGCGCTGCGACGCCACAACGCCTTAACTGGAAAGGTTCGGGGGTCCACTCTCGGGTAATTCAGAGTCGGAGAGAACCGTGAGCCTAAGGATTTCCCACAGCGTTCTGGTTTTGTCCCTACGACTCTGCAACATCCCACAGCCGCTTCTCCCGCTGGGGCCCGGCTCCCAGAGGCTTGGGGCAGGGCTGAGGGCGGTGGCTTGCAGGGCCCTCCGGGGGACTGGCCCTGGCTGCTCTTTCCCAGGAGACAACCAAGGGCCCCCAGGACTTGCCCACGCTAAGCCTCAGTTTTCTTTCCTGTAAAACCGGGTAGTGATAGTGGCTCAAGAAAAGGGTTGGGGGGATTAAATGACATAATCCACGGAAGTGGTGCCTGGCTGCTCCCGCAACACAGTCTCGAGAATGCCTGCCACGTGCCAGGGGCTGATCCAGGGCCCCGAGCTGCACCGCTGGAAACCAGGGCGGCTTCCCAGGCAGCGGGGTGCCCCGGGGCTCGCTGCCCGCGGGCGTGAGCGGCCGCGTGGGCGCTCTGTGCCTCTGCCGCCCTCCGTGGAGAACGGGGCAGTACAGGGCCCGGCCTCACTGGCCCGCGTGGTGCCGAGGGCTCAGCAAGGGGCCTGGAACGTGCCGACCCCCGGGAAGCGCTCGATAAAGGCTCGCTGTTAGGAAAAAGCCGGGCTCCCCATCACCTTCCGCGGCCCGGTGCCCCCAGGGCCCCGAGGCCGGCAGCAGCGCCCCCTCCTGGCTGCCGAGGGGAGGGAGGGCTGCCCCGGCTCTCCCGGCGCGCTGCCGCGGGGCGCCTCTGCCGGGCCGGCTGCGCCCCGGGCCCTCCGGCGCGCCCGCCGCCGCCTCCACCAGCCCTCGGGCAGCGCCGTCTCCATTTCTGCAGCGAGGGCGCGGCGGGGCGGGAAGCCGGGCGGGTCTGCGGGGCCCGCCCCCAGCACTGCGGCGTGTGCGCGCCTGGGCCGTGCCCGGGGCGCGCCCCGAGACCAGCCCGGGGGACCCGGAGCGCGGCGGGGCGGGGCCTGGGCCGGGCGGCGCGGGGAGGA
>JAKSZT010054401.1:2338296-2388390 GCA_026826555.1 Tolypeutes matacus | reverse complement strand
CGGAGCGGGAGCCGCAGCCGGACGCCGCCGCCGCCGCCACCTGCGCGGCCGTCACCAAGGTAGGGCGGCCCCGCGCCTGGCCGGGCTGCGCGCGGGGAGCGGCGGGCGGGACGAGCGCGCGGCGCCTCCGGGCTGCGGCGCCCCGGGAGCGATGCTGGGAGCCCGCGGGGCGCGGACCACCCGGCTGGCGGCGCCTCCGCGTGACCTGGTGCCCGCTCCAGGCCTCAGTTTCCCCATCGGGAAGGCAGGTGCAGTGGGGACCCCTGTTCTCTGGGCTGTGGGGAGGGGCTGTCCCGAGGTCCGGCCTCGCGACGGCCAGGGGCCCGGATGGGCACTGTCCACACCGCGCACCCCTCCCGCCCGCAGGGAGGGCCACTCCGGGCGCCGCGAGCCGGCCGCGCTGTGGCCCCGGAGCCCCCGGGCCCCCTGGGGGTTCCCTCCCTCTCCTGGCCGGGTGACCTGCTGGCCTCGGCTTCCCGGTCCGGGAAACGGTGGAGGAGGGAGAGCTGGGCCCTCCGGCCTGGGCTTGCGGGGTGGGGCCGGCAGCCTGGGGCTGGGGGGCCCGGGCCGCAGACCTGCGGGACCCAGACCCATGCTCTCGGGGAATGGTGGGTGTCGGGTGGCCCCATCACCTTCTCCGCCCCGGCCAGTTGCGGGTGCCCCGCCCTGTGTGGACCAGAGGAGGACCCGAGCCAGGACTGTGCCTGCGTGGGGGCGGGGCAGAGGACAGCGTCTGGAGAGTGTGGCTCCAGGCTCTCCTAGTAAGGAGGACCCCCCACCTGGGCTGCCCACCCTCCACCAGAGAGCTCCCCAGCTCCCGAGGCAGCTTCATTGGCTGAGGACTCTGCTCCCCAGCCCCTGTCCCTGGTGTGGCCCTGCTCTGGGTGCACAGACACCTCGCCCTCTCACCCCACCCTGGGGGCCATAAGCGGGGACCCTTCAGCCTGCTCCCTGCTGGGCTAGCAGCACTCTCTCCTGCCAGAGCCAGCGGGCACAGAGCAGGAGAGAGGAAGTGGAGTGGGCTGTGGGACCCCTTCCCAGCCTCGGGCTTGCTCAGAATCCACCTGTGTGGGAGGTCTGGCAAGAATCCACTGGGCTTCCTGCGTCGTGGGCTTGGCAGCTGCCCCAGAGGTCTGGAGAGAGGAGGCGATGGAGGGAGCCCTCTCGGGACCCTTCGTGCCCTGGCATCCTCACCCATCTCCTGCCCTAATCAAGGGAGCAGCTTCTGGGAATCAGTTCTGGACCTTCTGGTCTCGCTTGTCCCCCTTGAAAACTGCCGTTCCCCCAGGAGCCTTTCTAGAGCTAAAAGAAGGGAGGGGCTGTCTGGACAGATGGTGAGCTCCCTGTCATCAGAGGTATGCAAGCTGGATGAGCAGTTGTTGGGGGCGAGTGACCTTTGACTGTGAGTCGCCCGGGATTCTAGGGCTGAAATTAAGTGACCTTGCCCTCCAGCAAATGAGTGTTATTAATTAAGCCCTCATAACAGCAGACTAAGTATACTGCTGTCACTCGAGAGGCCAGCACGCGGGGATAAGTGCTACCTGAACCCCTGTCATCTCTGCACATGTATAACCTGGGCCGCATTTTCCTGCCTGGCTAGTCCAAGCCGTTTGGGCCCAGTGTGGGGCCCGGCAGACGCTGGTCGTTAGAAAGCCCTTCTATACTGACAGTTTTAAAATGCACCACAGGATTATGGAACGTCTGAGCCAAAAGAGATGCCTAAGAACCCACCTGTCCTCCCCATGGGTTTACAGATGGGCTTCCCCTCCCCCAGAGTTCACGCAGAAAACCAGCAGCCCCGCCCAGGCGTCCTGAGCCCCAGACCAGAGCTTTTCACACACACATACCATTGGACACCTGAAAACAGCCTGTATTTATCCCTATAAAACCAGCAAAGAGAAGTCGAAAAGTGCAAAAAGTCTGTGCTGGCGAGGCTCTAGGGAAGCCGCTGGCATCGCATTTTGCCGGGCAATCTGGCAGCTGCTCGCAAAAGCCCACGAAAGCAGACCCTGCTGCCCTTGCCCCGCAGCCTCTATTTGGGAGATTTACCCCACGGGGCTAATACTGCTCTACCAGAGGTTGCCTTGCAGCAGAGAAGGTCCTGGGGCTTTATCTGAGGCTTGCTGCACAGTTCGTTTGGAAGCGTAGCTGGCAGAAGTGACCCTAAAGCCTGCGACGCCGGGCTCTGGGAGCCTAGGGAGCAGTGTGGCCTGGGAGGGCATGGGGTGGAGCGCCAGCAGGCCTGGGACCCACGGCGAGCTGCATTTCCCTCAGCCCTGACCACCCGTGTTCTGGCCTCTTTGTAACTGCAGCCTTGCATTGGAAGGAGCAGAGACCACGGTGGGAACCAAAGAAGGTTCCAGCCCCTCGAAAGGCCAGCAGCTAGCTTTTCTTCCTGGGAAGGGGTTCCTGCCTTACACCTTTGCTCTTTCCAAATGGCCAGAACCAGGACTGTTAGAGTGCTCGGTGTGTTTTTATCTTCTCTACCAGATCTCACGGGACAGACTTTTCAGGAGGAACAGAAAATAACTCAGCAGGACCTTGTATTGATTCTTTGAACTCTATATTCCGTGCCTTGCCTCCTTCAGAACAGATTGGAGGTGCTCGGCAACTGCAGGCCCAGGAGGAGGTGACTTTACCTCTGGGGGCAAACATTTATTGGGCACCTTCTGTGTACCAGGCTCTCAGGTGCATCTGGGGGGGTCACAGGCTGCTGGGGGGAAAGTATTAGGTTAAAACATGTGCAGTGGCCAATACCTGACTCTTTTCGACTTTGAAAAAAAAAAATGGCCTAAACGGAAAAAAATATAATTAAAGAGCAAGGTGCTCCTTGCTGTAATTGAGAGACGGCAGGGGACGCTGGATACTAGGACGGTGTGATTAAAAGCTTGGGAGGTTAAGGGAGGGACATGTGAGCTTCACCTAGAATAATAAATAACAGTGCTTGTGTACTTATACAGCCCAATGCTTTCCTGTCATTCGTTCGCGCATTTCGTCACTGGACCCATATTTATCAAGCGCCTGCACTGTGCCAGGGATTCTCTAGGTGCTGGGGGGAGGGTGGAGTCTGACAGTAATTTAGACACCAGAAAACCTGCCGTCAGGGAGAGGACGTGGCCCAAGCATCTGCTTCCCACACGGGAGGTCCTGGGTTCGGTTCCAGGTACCTCCAAAAAAACAGAAAAAACAAACAACAGGCAAACAAGTGAAAAAACCAACTCAGGGTTGCTGATGTGGCTCAGTGGTTGAGCTCCGGCTTCCCACATACAGGGTCCTGGGTTCAAGGCCAGGGCCCAGTACCTGAAAAAAAAAAAATCTGCCCTCAGGTTGCTTACAATCTACTAGGAAAAAATACAGGCGATAAACAAGGGAAGTAGATGATGAGAAATAACGTGGAGCAAATAAAGCAGGAGTGGGACGGGGCAGGAGGTGGGGTGGTCCGGGGAGGCCTCATGGAGAAGGTGACCTTTGGGCAAAGGCTGAAGGAGGTGAGGGAGCGAACTGGGCAGGTGTTTGGAGCAGAGGCCAGCCAGCCAGAGGGACCAGCAGCGCAAAGGCCCTGAGCTGGGAGCTAGCCCGGCGTGTTCAAGGAAGAGCAGGCTGGAACAGGATATCAGAAAGAAGAGGGGGAAACAAGTCAGAGAGGCCACGGGCAGATTGTGTACCCCACACCCTGCGCAACGTGGAATCCTACAGGTTTGTGAGGGTAGCACCGTTTTTAGCCCTTTTGTTTAGTTAAGAAAACAAAGTTCAGAGAAGTTGAGTAACGTGCCCAAACAATGCTACACGAGGAGCTGGGGATGTTAACCAAGGACAATGGGGAGCCATGGCAGGCTTTTGATCAGGGCAGGGGCATGGCCAGGCGTGAATATTAGTGCGATTTCTCTGGGGTGCATTGGAGAACAGGGAGAAGGCCGTGGAAATTGCCCAGGCCTGTGATGAGGTCAGACTCAGGCAGTGAATGTGGCAGCAGAGGATCTGAAGAGCTTGGTGCTAGCGGTGGGGTGGGGGAAGAGGAAGGCAGGGTGGCCCTGGGCACCTAGATTCCACCCACTCATGTGCCAGCACGTCTAAGACTTTCCAGCCATTAACCCACCCAGCTTCACAGAGGGTAAATACTGTGGATGGTTAGGTCTTTTTTTAAAAGAGGGGTATGTTTTCTTATATGTAAATTATATCTCAATAAAGCTAATTTACAAAGTCTCTTAGTTTCCCAGGGTGGCCAGAAAAAAGTCCTGCAAACTGGGTGAAACAGTAGGAATGTGCTGGCTCCCCGTCCTGGACGCCGGAAGTCTGCAGGTCCCGCGGTGGCCCGGCCCCTGGCGCGCTCTGACTTGGCGTGGCTCAGCCTCTGCCCGCGCTCTCTTCTGTGTCTCAGGAGGACACCAGTCATAGCGGATGAAGGGCCCACCCTGACCGCTTCAGGCTCGTCTGAGCCAGTCACATCTTCAAAGGTCCTATTTGCAGATGGGACCACATACATGAGACGGGGCCTTAGGACTTGAACGTGGCTTTTTGGAGGACACGATTCAGTCCACAAGAGAAAGCGTGTATATATGTATATGTGTATATTCTTCATTATAAATACTTGAGGATAATAGAGAATTTAGGAAAAGACAGGAAAACAGAAAATAAACTGCCCATCTCTCCTCTCCTCATCCCAGTCGATATAAATACTTGGATTTCGGCCTTTTTCCTACTGCTGAGCCCATTCTACAGATGAGGACTCTAAAATAAGCCCGGAGAGGTCATCGCGCAGTGCCCGCATGTTAAGGCCAGTGCGCTGCTGCCCGCATGCAGGTGCTGGGGTGTGGGCGCTGGAGGGCCCTCTCGGGGAGGCAAAGCGGGGCCCAGTGACAGGCGGGGAGCAGGCATGTGGGGGCTCCTTCAGATAAGAAGGACTCGGAAGGGGTATAGATGTGACAGCCGCTTCCAGCCTGGCCTTGAGCGGGGGGCTCCAGGGGGCTGCAGGTGGCGTGCCCCTGCCCCGGGGATGCCTGGGGCTGTCCATGTTCCTGGGTCCAGAGGTCTCGGCCCTCCAGCCGCAGGCCCAGGTGATGGGGGAGGGAGCGTTGGGGCTGGGCCGAGGCCACAGGCCCCTGGGCACTGCCCCTGTCCTCTGACTCTGCATTTCTGCCGTCCGGTGCCAGCAAGCCCCTGGGCCGCCTGCTGCTGCATGGGGTGGAGGCCTGTCCCCCGGGGGCCGGGGTCTTTGCCCTCCCCCCCCCCTGCAAAGCGGCATCACAATGGTGCCAGCCGCAGGTGCAGTGAGCCGTGCCCGGAGGTGCTGGCACCGGGCGGGGCCCTGGAGGCGCTCAACAAATGCCAGTGACTTGCTGTTCCCGAGGCTACCCCTCCACAGGGTGTTGGCCCAGGCTGGGGGTCTGAGCCCACCCCGGCCGGAGCCCCCTCCTCGTAGCTGCCCGGGTCAGGTAGGGCCCGGACAATGCAGGAGGAGCCAGAAATGAGCTTCACGCAGAGCTTTGAAGACTGCAGAGTGCAGGGGACACTGACTTACGAGAGCAGCCCTGTGTCCGAGGAGGAGGATGCTGATCCGAAGCCCGAGCCGGCAGCTGAGGTGCTCAGTAGGCAAGTCCTACCCCTCTCTGTGCCTCAGTGGCCTCCTCCGTAAAATGGGCATCATAATGGTCATTACCCCTACGGCTGGAGCCTGCTGGAGCTGGGACAGGCCTGGTGGGGGAGCTCAGAAAGCCATAGGCGTTCAGAGGAGGGCCGTCTCACCCAGCCTGGGAGGGATGGTGGTCAGGGAAGGCTCCCTGGAGGAGGTGATGCCAGATTATAAAAACGGATGTAAACAAGGGGAGGGCATAAAGCCAAGCCACCCCTGCTCTCCAAGCTGCCTCCATTTCTTCATCTGTAAAATGGGGATGATGAATACCTGCTCTGCCTAATTAATGGTGTTACTATGAGGCTGAAACTCAGATAAAGGGTATGGAAGTGCTTCATGAGCTGCCAGATGCTAGCACCTGTTTGTTGTAGATCTCTCCAGTCCCCTGGGGTTTAGGAAATGACAGCCAATGTCTGGGAGAGCTCCCTGGTCTGTTCTGAAAGGTCTCCAGTCAGATCCAACATGGACAGCCAGGCGGGCTCATCCTCACGGCCCTTGATTTAAGGGCTTGAGGGTATTTCTGTGCCAGGGTGTGGTTGGCGGCAGAAATCTGTCAGAGGCCGAGAGTGTTGGGGAGAGCATGTGGCGGAGGCCTGAGCACCCTGGGCACTCCGCGGGCAGGTGGGGCCAGGCCTCGGGCCGTGGGCTCAGGTGGGACGTGGACAAGCAGGTAACAGCAGCATGGACGGAGTGAGCCTGTTTTGGTTTGAATATGAGGAAAGAATATATTTACAGACATGGAAATGGAGAAAAGTGTCTGGGCAGGTAGCACTGATTGTCACTCACTGGTAGAATGTCATTTTGTGTTTTTTTTTGTCTTTTCTATAATTAAAATGTTTGTGTCTGATAGACATTTCATTTCTGTAAGGATTTTGGAGATACACGTATTATATGTTCTGATATAATTATGATGGAGATAGTCTCATGTTGGGGTGAGTGTGCCGTCACCAGGCTGGCAGGGCGAGGAAGGAGGCACCCACTGAGGGAGGGCCTCAGGGAGCCTTTCCAAACAGAAGCGCTTGAGAACAGAGCCTGGGGATGGCTTAATTAAGGAGTCACCCTGGAGGGGAGGTCTCTGGGGGTCTCTGGGGTGGGCCCCAGGGCTCTTGTGAGGACATACTCTGCTGGTCTTGGGTAGCTGCGAGCAGGGTGGGCATTGTGACCAAGCCAGGGGCCTCGGGCTGCATCAATAGGAGCAGAGCGTCAGAGCCAGGGAGGAGAGGGTCCTGCTGGCTGGGGGGGCACCGCAGCCAGGGAAGGTGCTGGGATGCTTCGGGCTCCTGCAGACTTTGCCCAAAAGATGTGAGTTCTTGTCCTGTGGTCCCCGAGGCTCTCGCAGCCCTTCCAGCCCCTTTGCTAAGTGAATGCTGCTGCGTTTCATTGAACAAAAGGCACCGTCTCTGTGAGCTGCGCCACTGTTTCACGATCGGTTAAGAAAGGAAAAACGGCAAACTATGATTATAAGTTGCAGCCCACCTCCAGAGATGTTAAAATATAAAAAGAATCTGTGCGTCTTAGAGTCAATGCAACATGACACGCGGCAGACCCAAACTGGCCACTTAATGTACATGATGTTCACTTAATCTGCACAGCAGTCTCATGGGTAGAAGGTCTTGTCCTCTTCACAAATGAAGAAACGAGGGCCCAGGGGGGTTAAGTAACTTCTGCAAGGTCACACAGCCAGTAGAGGCACAGCTGGGATTTGAACTGGGTTCTAACTCATTTTCCAACCCTTTTTCTCGGCTGACCCCACAAATAAAAGTTTCGCAAGGCCTGGCCCTTGGGAAGACGTGATTGTCCACCCTGCAGAGCAGGTGGCACTGGCCTGGCGATGCCCAGCGGGCGGGCACTGAGCGCCCGGGGCTCTGAGCTAATCGCACGGCCTGCGCGGAGGCCGGGCAGGTGATGGGCAGGAAGGAGCTTCGCGAGCCCACTGGCCGGGTCGTCGGTCTCGGCCGTGACTGTTGCCAGGAGCATTTGGCCTGTGGCCCACCCTAGAGGAGCCGCAGACCCCCGCCCCGCACAGAAAATCTTGGAGCCTGGCCAGATCAGCCCATTCGCTCGTTGTCCAAAGAGTTATTTTTCAATTTAGTATTTTAAATAGATCCCTGGGTCATCCATCGCCCGCGTTCTGCAGGTGGAGCACAGGCTCCGGCACTTGGGATGCAGCACGGGGCGAACAGGCTCGGCCCTGCCCCGTGGGCTCGCCGACCCCTGGAGAGGGCCGGTGACGGAGGGTCCCTCAAAGCCGGGGGCAGGGCCCTGAAGGAGAGGGGATCGCCGCGCTTCTAAGCTTGAGCTGAGATCTGAAGGCTGGGGGGCGGGGAGGGGGAGCACATGCTGCCGAAACGGGCTGTGCAGAGGCGGTCCCCAGTTTGGCGAAGGGAAGGGGCCTTTGAGGACTTAGAAGCACGGCGGGTCTGCCGCTGTGATCTCTGGACAAGGTGAGCCTGGGGAGGTGACCTGGGCCAGACCCCGTGGGCCTGGTGCCATGGCCAGGATGTGGCCTGCGCAGATTTCATCTTGAAATCAAGGTGATTGGCTGGAGACTGAACGACCAGGAGGGAGAGGATGGCAGTAGCCATGGAAATGGAGATTGGGGTGTGGTTACGGATGGATTGGCATGGGGACAAGGAAGGGGAGGCCGCATGGCTGACCTGGGTCCTGGCTGGCTTGACCTGACAGCGACCTTTACAAGGTCTGCCTTAGAGAGAGAGGACTGCTGGAAGGCGCGGGGGACAGGCCTTCACCTCATCCGTCCCTTCTGCCCTGGCCTGGGTTTTGTACCCCCTTTTCCCCCAGCAGTGCTTAGATATCTGGGTCCCTCCAGGATGTGTGGGGAAAGGGGGGTGAGGGATTTCAGGGCGTGGATGTGTGTGAGGTGATGGGCCACATTGCTGGTAGGAGGGAAGAGAGTGAGCCGGAAGGGCGCATGTGGGTGGGGAGAAGGTGGAGGCTGGAAGTTCTCCTGGGGCAAAAATGGCGGCAGCGGGAGGCCCAGGCTGCGACGGAGCTGACCTTCCAGGAAAGCTGGGACCAGGCAGGGCAGCGCCGTGGGCAGTGCCCTCCCAGGAGGGGTCCTGACCGTGGGTCCCAGGCGCTCTTGCCGGCCTGTTTTTCTCGCTGCGTCGGGGGCACTGACCCAGGGCTGGTCACATCCGGGTGTTGACCAGAAGCTGAGGGTTGAGGTTGTGGTCAGCAAGGGGAGGTCTGCAGGAATGACTGTGGAAGCCGGCAGAGCGGCCGTGCCCGAGGACGAATCAGGGTATCAAGGAAAAGAGATCACCGGAGATGAGCTGGCCCTAAGCAGAGGGGAAACTGAGGCCCAGAGAGGCCGGGGGACTTGCCTGAGCTTGCGGCCGGGAGCAGCTCTCCTGGTGTGGTTTTCTGGGCAGATCCTTTCCTGAATCTTGCTTTGGGGTTGAAAATGTATTGTCACCAAGTCCACAGCTTGAGCAGAGAGGAGAAGGGGGTTCATGGCCAGCGTGGAGGTGGGGGTGGGGGTGGAAGTCAGCTCGGGGGGTGCAGGAAGCCTTCCCGGAAAGGGGAGCATTTATATAAGCCGAGCTTTGTGGGAGTTCAGGGTGGGGGGGGCATAAAGCATGGGTAGGGAGGGCTCACTGGCACAGGGCTGGGTGGAGATGGGCCAGCGCCCTGAGCCCGCTGGGTTTGCCTGGAATCCACGGTGTGGATTGTGCCAGTAGAAGGGGCAGAGGAGCAGGCATTGGCCCCGGGAGGAGGAGTTTGTCACTGACATTGCACATGTGATAAGATAGACTGCAACCAAGGCAGACCTGCGGGCTCTGTTGTTTGTGAATTCTCTGCAGAAAATGCACCCCCTTGCCCTGTGCCCAGGCTGACTGTTCACAGCCCTTCCTCCCCCCTTCTCCTCCACCCCACCCCCATTCTTTGTCCCTGGCCAGATCTTGGCTTTGAATGAGGGACAGGTGGGGAGAGGGGAGGTAGCCTGCGGGAGGGAGAGGTGTGATTTGATCCTGCAGGAACTGGGGAGCCACTGAAGGTTTTGGAACAGGGGATGCTACCACCTAGTGGCAACCCAGGTGGGGGCTCAGCTTAGCGGATGGGACAGAGTCCAGGAGGACAGCCTGGAGGAGGAAAGGAGGACCTGGACTTGGGGGGGTGAGGGCAGGAGCAGGGAGCTTCAGAGCCGTTGCCCCAGAAGGCCCCAGCAGATGCCCTTCCTCAGGCCTGGCCCAGCTGGCGCACCCCGGGGCCACAGGGACTGCTCTTGGTGGCCGGGGGGCAGAATCCTTGAGCACCAGGGGCATCCCAGAGAAACAGGATTTTATATAAAGAGATTTATTTTAAGCAGCTGGCTCAGAGGCCTGCGGGGGCTGTCAAGTCTGAATGCTGTCGGGGAGGCTGGTAAGCTGGCATCTCTGGCAGGAGTTGAGGGTAGAGTCTTTTATTAGTTTATTATTATTATTATCATTCGCAATCGTGGGTTTACAGAAAACCCTGCAGAAAGTAGAGTTCCTATATACTAACCCTGTTAACCTTGGCATTAGTGTGGTACCTTTGTTACAATTGACGAACCAATATTACCTGTAATTATATTATTAACTAAAGTCCAGAGTTTAAATTAGGGTTCCGTCTTTGTGTTATATGGTTTAAATTTCTTTAAATTGTGGTAGCATATCTTCAACACAAAGTTTTCCATCTTAACCACTTTCAAGTATACGATTCAGACAATTCAGGGGTGTTAGTTGCATTCACAGCTTGGCACTACCGTCACCACCGTTCATTGACAAAACTTTTCCGTCACCCCAGACAGAACCTCTGTATCCTTTAAGATACTTGGGTTCTTGTTAGGCCCTTCAGCTGACGGGATGAGCTCCCCCCAGTAGACGCCAATGCCATTTACAAAGCACCTTCCCAGCACCACCAAGGCCAGGCCACGGGGTGCAGTAGCCCGGCCCAGCTGACCTGGAACGCACCCATCTCAGCCCCCCAGAAGGACCTTCCGGGGTGTCAGGACCCAGGGCATCCTGCCCAGCCCACAGAGGCCCAGGGGACCTCACGGGCATCAAGCAGCAGTCCGAGAGCTGGGGTGGATCAGCCCCCTGTTGCCGGTGAGGACACGGGGGCTGCGGAGCCCAGCAGAGCAGTTACAGGACTGTGGCCTGCAGACGGCAACATGGGCCGTCCTCTCCCACCCCCCGGAACCTTCTTTGCCGGGATGTAGCATCTCCTGCCACCCTCAGAGCTAGTGGGCAATCTCACAGCACAGGAGAGGCAACAAGACAAGGCATAGCAGCTCAGGGACCTGCCTGAGCATGGGCTGTGGTCAGTCTGTGGCAGGAGGCCACCTTTAGCATCAGGGACCAGAGGTTTGCGTTCGCTCTGTGATCTGCCACTGACCGGTCTGGGGGCCTTGGGCAGGCCCAGCCCTTCCCGTGCCCGTGAGGGGAGGGTGTAGCCTGCTGACCTCCCCGGCTCCTTGCAGCCTGAAATGCTTCATGAGAGTCTCCCCAACTTCTATTCCAGGGCCTCCACGGTGAGATAAGCCAGGCACTCATCAGGGTGCAGGAAAATAGTATCTAAGCAAGCAGGAAAGGGGAGGCAGCTCCATTCACATCGCCAGGCGGTGTGTCCAGCGGCCTCTTCTCAGGTGGCCGAGGATTCTCCCGAGCAGGCAGGAGCATGCAGAGAGAGGGCTGACGAGGACAGCCTTCCTCTGTGGTCTGCTTGTGGCAGGCCACGCAGATTAATTAGCCTGCTTAGTCTAGAATCGAGGCTCCAGATTAATCCAGATTATTTAGTTCAGACTGGATTTACAGACTACATTAAGCCGCTTTAACTAAGTTCACCCTCCCGTGAAGAACAAGTGACTGGTTGTTAGTGATTCTATTAACAGTTGCACGTGCGGAAAAGAAAGTGAGGCAGCCAGCACTTTGGTGTCCAGTGGGATCACGGTTTCAACCTTAAAACAAGAAGAAAACTGACAAGCTGGTCAAGTCTGATAAGGCCGCTCAAGATTTTTCTAACTTAGGGGACACCTTTGAAATAGAGTTTCGGCCGGTCTGGTTGATGATGCATCTCGCCCTACAGATATGTTCTGTCTTGAGGCTACCGACGACAGTGACTTGCGTATAATATGAAATGGTGTGCGGCGAGCTCAATTTTTTTTTTTTTTAATGGAGTGAGTAATCAAAAAACTTGGGAGCTCACCACTCTAACCTTCTGGCATTTTCCATGCAGCTGCCACCTCTGCTTCACCACCGTATTTTTCTAGTCTAGCTTTGTTCAAGTCGGGTGTGATTTCTCCCATTTCTCTACCCATTCCCAGGGCAGAGACCCCGTGGCTACCTCTGGGCCCCCAGTGTCTCTGCGAGGGGAACATGGAGAACATGGGCTGCATGGACAAGCTCGTGCACCCACCATGGGCCACTGGCCTCCCTGCCCCAGTCCTGTCTTCCCCCAACAGTAAGGAGCCCCGTCTTTCTCAGCCTCGTCCACTCATTCGCCTTACAAGGCCTGAGCCCCGGGAGGGCCCAGGTGCAGTGCGTGACCCCAATCTCACCCTCACGGGGCCTTCCTTCTGCCACCCGTGGAACCTGCCCCTTCGCATGCGAGTTTCCACTGTTACTTTCGGCAGCTCAGATAAGGAGCAAAATATTGGGTCCCGTTTCCAGGTGCACGGAGAAAGGAAGATTTGTTCCTCCGCTTGAGGCTGGGCGAATGGCCCTGGTCATGCTGACTTAGTTTCCCTTCCTGGGGCCCCATGATTTCTTGGGATCTGGCCAGGCCTACGCTTCTGAGATGTGAAGGCTGGGACCCTCTTGGGGACCTGCATACTGGGTGGTCCTCAGCCCCCCTCTGGGGGGGGTTTGAATGGGACCCATCCTGGGCGAGGCATAGGGACAGCCAAGAGCATTATGGAGAGGCGATGGGAAACCAAGTCACGTGAGAAACTCCCCAAGCTGGAGCAGCGCTGCCCAAGGGGCATGTCACGGGCTGAGGCAGTGGAGGTGGGGTTTGTGGGGCTCCAAGGACAGGGACACGCCAGTGGGGGGGGATTGTGGGTTTCCACTCTGTAGCAGGGAGGAAGTCTAAGGGCTGAGCTCATCTGCCCCCGTAAGGGAGTGAGCGCCCTGTCATTAGTGTGGTATAAGCTGAGACTCTTAGACTATTCCAGTGTAATGGGGTGGAACGAGGGCAAAGAGCTGGCCCGGATACTCACCTGAGCCCCTGATTCCTGGACGATTCTGGGATATCGTGTCTGTTTCCTGCCCTCAGGTGGGACAGATCCTTTGAAAGAGATTTAGCCACACTTTAGATTCTAAAGTGGTACTGAGGGATGGGAGAGGGGCACAGGGATTTTCTTCTGATTTCATCAAGCTCAGGAGGCTTTGGTACTCCCCAGCCCACATGACTGACACCCCATCGCCACACCACCACCCATATCTTTAGGCATTGTCCCTTTGAGGAGACATAAAGGAACATGGGCACTTGATGCTTCAGGGGAAATCTGTAAGCCCCTGTTCAAAACACTTATTCATTTTTGCTGAGTGTTCATTCAAAACCATGACTACAGGAAAAATATCTTTTTTTTTTTTTTTCTTTAGTTAGACCAGTAAAAAGAATTTATTGGGAAATGAGGGAGAAGAACAAAGCTTGTTGAGAAATGGGAGAGAAGGATGGAAATGCTCACTGAGACTTGGTGTGGCCTCCTCTAGGCAGAGAGAGTGAGCTCTGCCTTGTATGGGTACCTTTTAAACTGTTAATTTTTCCTCCCCCTTGCTAATGCTAAGGGGAGGGGCCCCAGCTGTTATTGGTTACCCCACCAATGTGAGGCCTGTTTGGAATATCTGGGGCTAAGGGGAGGTCCCGGAAAGAGAAACTGGGACCTCAAGGTTAAACTCAAGGTCTCAAAGGAGTCTTGCAGCCATGTTTGTCGGCCAAGCTGTGGCTCGACTTCTCCTCGTTTGCCTGGGTAAGCTGCCTCAACTCCCCCCTCAGGGAGTTCACACCCTTATTCTTAAGGGGGTGCTGAGGGGCAGTGGTCATTCTTCTGTCGTTACTTCCTGCTGGTTAGGGCAGTCATCCCTGCCTGGACGGGGCGTAAAACTCTCTGGCTATGCTACTGAGGTCGATCAAAGGTGGGTCCGACACTGTGCTTGGAACTGGTTGGAATCCCCGCGTGACTAATATCTTGTTCTGGAAGGCGCTGATTCGGTCTCTGGCGGGGGTCGGGGAGCACCACTCACTTTCTCCCTCCTGGTTGGCTCACCAAATGAAGCCAGGGACGTGCTGGGTTCCTCTAGGTTCCTGGCTATGTTGCATAAATGAATTTACGAACATGCCGGTTTAGTCAGGCCAGTAAGAAGAATGTATTGGGAAATGGCGGAAAAGAACAGAGCTTGCTGAGCAATGGGAGAGAAGGAAGGAAATGCTCACCGAGACTTGGTGCGGGCTCCTCCGGGCAGAGAGAGCCGGAAAATATCTTAAGAGAGCCTCCTCACAGTGACTATTCATTAAAAGTAACCGTGATTTTAGTTACAGTCGATCCTCCTTTTTTGTGCTAGTTCTTTTCTATAAAATCACTGAAGATGCTGAATCGGCGAATACTGAACTACTGCTCCTGGGGAAATGCAGGGTTAGGTGCCTGAGCCTCTGGCCACAACGTTTTCATCAGCTGATCAAGATCAGTGTGTCACCCTGTTTCATGTGTGCTTCTGTTTAAAGACGCCTTGTTTAGTAAACATAGCTGATTCATTAGCACCAGCTCACGGCCAGCAGCACTTTAACTCATGCCTGGGTGAGGTTTCTCTGACACATATATTTTCTCCGTAAGGCACTTCTCCGCCCTCCTGCACTTAGGAACACTAGGCAGCACATCCGCATGACGCTTGGGGGCCACTCTAAACAGCCAAATCAGCAACAAAAAGCACAAAAATGCGAAAAAGGGGATACTAACTGTACCACCAAGAGGACACTTGTTACAGTGTAAGAGCTGAAACAAGAAGGCAGAGGGTCATCTTGTTTGGCCACTCAAATTTTTTTTACTGCTCGGTGCATGTTCACAAATGGCTATGAAAGCGCCACAAGTACTGATTTGAGGATTACAAAGTAATTTTAGCAAGTTGGCAAATTTGCAAAAACGGAATCCACAAATAATGAGCATCGACTATAGCAATTTCGCTTGCGTTTGCCAGGTGCCAGGCAGCGTTCTCTGAGCTTGGCAAATATTAACCCATTTACCATTGCCCTCCCATTTCACAGCTGAGAAAACCTGAGGTCTAGAGAGGTTGATTGACCTGGCCGGGGTGGGGTGGAGCCGATGTTTGAACCTAACCGTGTCAGTAAGTCCTGCTGTGTGGCCTGCCCATGAGGTCACATCCTGGAATAACTCCCCAGAGCCTCTGGAGGGTGACATGGCTGCGTAACAAATACCACGGTCTTGTTAAACAAAAGGATTTATTCTCTCACTGTCCAAAACCAAGGTGTCGGCAGCCCCGGGCTCCTTACCAGGCTGTAGTTCTGAGGCTGGCCGGCCGTCCCCTGCTCGGCCTCTGCCTCTGCCACTCGGACGTCTGTCCCTGTCGGTCTCCTCGGACTGTCCGACTTCCCTTGCTTATCAGGACTTCAGCCGCACTGGACTAGGGCCCGCCCTGATTGCGGCTGAGCTCTCTGGAGATCCCATCCACAGATGAGTTCACACCCACAGCCCAGGGCCCCGCTCACGGCCTCCTGGGGGACAGACGCTCGTCCCCATTTCATGGGCCAGGACACTGGGGCCCAGAGAGGGATGGTGACGTGTGCAGGGTCACTCAGACATGGGGACGGTGGGACGGTGGGCCTCCCTGGACAGAGCAGGGCTCGCGCCTGAAGCTGCAGGGGGCATCGGCGCTGGTCCAGCCCCTCAGAGTGCCTGTGGCGGGAGGAGCCGCCCTCCACCTGGGAGAAGGCGCCAGGCTGTGGCCACCTCTGTCCCATCCTGGAGGGTGAGGCCCGGCTCCCTATCCCGGGAGCCGGGCACCCCCCAGGGCCCATCTGTGGAGGCCTGGGCAGGGAAGGCCCTGGCTAGCCCGGAGGGAAGGGGCAAGGACACAGAGGGACACCCAGCTCAAAAGCCAGGGGCGACGGCCGGGCGGTCAGAAAGGAGCAGGAGTCCCCGGAGGCCAGTGCCAGCATGCAGGAAAGCCGCCCGTGCTTCTGGGTGCCGTAGTGTTTCTAAATCTTCAGCTCATCATTGTTTGCTTACGAGTAGTTCCCAAGAGCGCGATGCAGTGCTCGACACGCGTGCCTCGAGCCCTGGCGCTGGGCTGCCTGCGGTGTAGACGGCGAAGCCCCTGGGGGCACCCGCCAGGTTCCTGGGTGTGGCCTCAGAGCCCTTGTCCCTATCTGAGGACATCTGAGCGGAAAGATGTCCCACGGGGGCCCACACGCTGGAGTCGGGAGGCGGGCGCCTGCTGCTCCCTAGTTGGGTGGCCTCGGGTGAGGCATCATTCTGTGCCCCCCACACACAAGGTGGTCGTGGAGAACAAACTGAGCAGTGAGTGGGGAAGACTTTGTAACCGAGACCAGGACTAAGGAGCTGGGTTCTCTAAGTGTGGTCCCCGGTCCAGCTGCCAGGCCCCCTGGGAGCCTGTGAGAAATGCACATTCCCGGGATCCGCCCTGCCCTGCTGAATCAGGCCCTCCAGCCTGCGGGTCTTAAGCAGCCCTCCGGGCGATTCTGAGGATTCTGGTCTGGGACCTCCTGCCCTGCGGCTTCCTGCAAACGCGTGTAGATGAGCTGCCCTCTGAAGGGCCTCTTCAGACCGAGGCCTGCAGTTCTGCGCTCTTTTCATCCTCTGGCCCCCGCTGCGGGCACCAGGAATGCGAAAAGGGGATCTGCTGGCCCGGCCGCAGTCCCAGACCCTCCCTAGGGAATTGATAAAGGCCGAGCGCTTACTTTTGCAATGAGGAGCGCAGGAGAGGGGGCCTGGCCTGGGCCGGCCTCTGCGGACCAGGCTCATGTTGCAGACCTTATCATAGGATGGATAAAACTATTTTCTAATTAAAAAAAAAAGAAAAGAAAAGAAATTCCAGCTGCTGATTTGGGGCCCAGGAGTGAGCCCATGGGCTTCCGGCCCGGGGTCCCACCAGGAGCTGGCCAGCTGCTGGTCAGAGAGCTGGGATTTGTAGCAGCAGATCAGGCCTTGACTCTAGGGCGGCCGCAGCAAGGTGCTGGGGACCCATCCCTGACCTGACACAGGCCCTGCAGTCCCCACTACCCTCCCTGCCCTTGCAGCCCCTCCAGTCCTTTGGAGCTGGGCATGAAACGAAACCCACTGGTTATTTCTTCCTGGATTCGAGTCCAAAGTTGAGCAAAGAGACGCTTTCCCAGGCCCACTGTTCTAACAAGCTAATTGCAGGAGCACCGATCCCTCGCTTACCACCTTCAAGGTCTCCCTGATCTCAAGTGCCAGCTCCTGAGCTCCTCGGAGCCCAGTGCTCCCCTGCGTTTGCCAGTCAGCAGCCAAGCCGGACCCTCTGGCATCCCTGGACCTGCGTCCTGGCCCCCCAGCCCATGCGCTTCCTTCCCCCCTGCCCGCTTGGTGCAGGGCCTCCCGCCTGGGATGCCTTCCCTTCTCTCCACCTGCATCCTGCACCAGGCTTGCTGCTTGCATGGCGGGTGAGCTCCTGGGAGCAGAGGCCCCTGTCAGGGTCGTCCTCGCCTCCCCCCGCAGGCCCGGCACAGCCCCGGGCCCAGGTAGGGCCTGGGGACGCTGGTGGCACTGACCCTGCCCCGGGTCCCCGCAGCAGGGCAGGTGAGGGTGGTTTGTGGTCAATTCCAGGGGCCACTGGCCCAGCCTCCTCTGAGCGTGGTGTCCTTCTCTGTCCACAGACAGACCCGGCAGCTCTGTCCCCAGGAATGGGCGGTAAGCAGGAAGCAGAACTGCCAGATTTTTGGCCTCATGGAGGCGTCTTTGGAAAGTCCCTGGTGACCCTTGTCTCTTGAAACTTGCAGATAAGGAGATTGTGGGGCAATAAATCCACATGGAGTTTTGTTCAGGCCTTGCACTGGGGAAGTAAACTGGAAGGCACTCTGTCCTGTGCCTCTGGAGAGCCGAGGCAGTCGTAGGGGCAGACCGTCAAGGCCCAGGGCCGCTGCCAGGCACAGCGCTGTCACCGTCACAGGTCTGTGTCTGGCGCCTGCAGGCGGCAGAGCCCTCAGTGGATCCTCCGAACAGGTGGGCAGGGTAGGGAGGGTTACTGGATTTTTTTTTTTTTTTTTTTTGGGGGGGTGGTTATTTTTTGAGGTACTGGGACCGGGGATTCCCCGGACCTCGTATGTGGGAAGCCAACACTCAACCACTGAGCCACATCGGCTCCCCTGAGTTAGTTTTTTGGTCTGTTTGCTTGTTATTTGGTTTTTTTGTTTGTTTTTGCTCCGTACCCGGGACCTCCCATGTGGGGAACAGGCGCTCAACCGCTTGAGCCACATCCACTCCCAGGATTTACTGTTTTATGAGTGGGAAACCGAAATCCAGAGAAGGACAAGATGTGCCTAAGGTCACACAGCAAATTAGGACTTGAGCCTGGCCGGCACTCCTTGGCTCGGGAGGAGCTGGTGGCCTGAGTGGAAGGCCACGCCAGGTGCCGGTTGCTCAGCCCCTGGGCAGCTGCCTGGGGGATCTGGCCTGTGGGTGGACAACGCAGAAGGGAGGACGGTTTGGGGCTGACAGTGCTTGGGTGGGTGGGTGAAAGCAGGAAGAAGCACGGAGAGCAGCAAGGAGGAGGGGAGGGCAGCGTCCTTGGTTGGTATTTGACCTATTATCTCATTTAATCCTCTCTGGACCAGGAGGTAGACGTGCCCTAGTACACCTGGGGTTGCTGAGACCAGGACATTTAGCAGTGGGTCCGGGATTTGAACCCGGGGCTTCCTCTTTCCCATGCACTGGGCTGCCTCCCTGAATATGAGGATGGGGGGGGCCTTCTAGGAAAGGCCACGAGCCAGGGGGCTTCCTGGGTGGCTCTGAGCGAGGAAGGGGCATTGGAGGAGCCGAGCCGAGTGCGGCCATGGAGTTCTCTGGGCTGCCTGGGTTCCCGGCAGAGCGGAGGGGCGCGGGCCGGGATGGGGGCACGTTGTCCGGAAAGTGAGTGGCTCTGACTGGCGGGAGAGCAGATAAGCCACTGTGGCTCCGAGGGCAGGTCTGTGGAGGGGGGAGGAAGGTTGGGGGCAGGCGGGGACCTCAGAACCCAGCAGAGGGCTTTCTCCTGAGGGCAGAGGGGAGCCTCCTGGGCCGCAGGAGAGGGCCCAGGCCCGCTGCGAGCTCCGGGCAGCCTCAGACCTCAGGACGAGGCCGCCGCGGGCTTAGCCGTGTTGGGAGGAAGGGGACATTCTTGGCCTCTCTCTGACTCAATCAGCCTTCCTGTGTTTCCTGTGGGCCTGCGGGAGGGAAGGGAGAGGGGGGGAGGGGGAGGGGGAGGGAGGGGAGAGAGGGAGGAGGGGGAGAGAGGGAGAGGAGGAGGGGGAGAGGGAGAGGAGGAGGGGAGGGGGAAGGGGAGGGGAGAGAGGGAGGAGGGGGAGGGGAGAGAGGGGGAGGGGGAGGGGAGGGGGAAGGGGAGAGAGGGGAGAGGAGGAGGAGGGGGAGAGGAGGAGGGGGAGGGGAGAGAGGGGGAAGGGGAGGGGAAGGGGAAAGAGGGGGAGATGGAGAGGAGGGGGGAGGGGGAGGAGGGCAGCGGGGGCGGAGGCGGTGGGGAGAACCTGGGAGCCCCTGCTGCAGGCGGGACTGTGTTTATTTGCTGCCCCTGCCCCCCGGGCGCCCCGAGTTCAGGGCCTAGCAGGGGGTACGCGGGCAGCAGGGCTCCCCTGGCCCGCCTGGGCTGCGCTGATGGAGAAGCCCCCGTGCTCGGAGGAGTGTCCTCAGCAGCCTGAGCAGTGCCTGTGTTGGTAACGTTTGTTGCTTGTTCTTGTGCCCAATCTGCCTGGCGAGCAGACACCCCCCCCCCCCAGGTAACTTACCCAAGGTGGGGGCACAGGGAGTGGCCGAGCCGCACTGTCAGAAGGAACCTCCTGCGGTGATGGGAAGTCCTTAAATTCGCTGTCCTACTACTGGGCAAGGTCCCCAGGAGCCGTAGGTGGTTACCGAGCGCTCGGGCATTGCTAATGCGACTGAGGAGCTGAGGTTTTAATTCTACTTCGTTTTATTTCACTGAAATGGAAAAGCTACGTGGCGGTTAGGGTTAGAGGCTTCGTCTTGGCCGTCAGGCTGTACTGCTTCCTCCTTGCTCAAATCTTTTATTCTGGAAATGTTTAAACACACACATGAGTGGAGAGATACTACAGTGAGCCGAGTGTCACCAGATATCACCATCTCCTTCCAAACCCACCGCACCGCTGCGGGATCATTTTAAATTAATCCACGACACCCTCCCCTTCTCTCTGTGACTGCCGGGCACGCTAACTCCAACAAATACAAGCTCTTTTACTTAACAGAACCACACCTAGAAACAGTTCGTGGCCCTTCCTTCATGGCACCAGGCACCCTCAGTGTCCAGGTGTCCCCAGGGGATTGCAGTGCAAATGTCCTCTTGCAGGTGGATTGAATCAGGATCTAAACAAGATCCACACCTGGCGTTTGTCTCTTGATCTGTCGTGATCCTTTTTGTCTTGCCATCTGTTCATTGAAGAAACCAGATAATGTGACACGCAGGATTTCCGCCTTCCTAGAGTTTTCCGGTTGCGTCCCGTGGTGCTGCCGAACGCCTTTCTCAGTGGCCGGCGTGGGTGGCCGCATCCAGGCCCGGGATGAATGCCGTGCTCCGTTCTCTGCGTTCTTCCCTTGGCAGCTATTAGCAGGGAGCGTCTGGCTTGTCTCTTAGTGATGCGAAGATGGGCTGAGATTGATCAGCCTGACCCTGCCGTGACACCAGCGCAAGTCAACCTTGAGCACACGTGTCAGAGGCTTGTTGAAACCCGGTGGGATCACACAGTGAATGGACAGAGACAGTAAACAGCAGGCGGCGGGGAGGGGTAGCCCCACCCCCGGGTGGCTGATTTCTGGGGCGGGGCCAGAGAATTTGCATTTCTAGCAAATTTCCAGGGGATGCTGATGGCACAGGCTGAGTCACACTTTGAGAATGGCTGCGTTCATCCATCACAAAGTCCCCAGTAGCTTTCACCCAATGCACATTGGAATCACCCCCAGGGAGCTTAAAAAGTGCTGGGGCCCGTGGGCCCCACCCAGTAATTCTGATATGAATAATTCTCACCACCCCAGGGCTTTAGCAGCCCCAGGTGATCCAGGGCTCCTGGATGATGATCCAGGTGATCCAGGTGATGCAGGGCTCCTGCAGGTCTTCCCATCTCATTTTTATTGCTCATTGGCCGTTTCCAGGGAGGTGTGACACTGCAAAGCTGGGTCTGAACTATTCATCTGCGATCACACCCCACCCACACCTCGCCCTTAACACTGGGGCGCAGAAAAAGTGTTAAGCAAATCCTGGGTGGAGGCTGGGGAGTGCCTGAAATCAAGATCACCTCTCTCCACAAGCCGTCTTCTGTTTTCCACTTTGAAGTGTTCTCTTCTCTGGATTAAGATGCTGGCTCTTTAAGTAGTCAGTCAGTTCTAGAGCCTTCTCTTTCTCAGGTAGGTTGTCAAGAGTCTGGATGACTAGCGACTTACAGTAGAATCATGGCATGAAAATCAAATTAAAACCCGTGTTCCGGAAACCTCCATGGTGGGGGGGGGGTGACCAACTTGTCCCACTTTGCCCAGGACTTTCTGGGTTTTAGCCTTGAAAGCCCCGCATCCTGGGACCACCCCCCACCCGCACCCGCAGTCCTGGGCAAGCCGCGCTCCTGTTGAGGGGCAGATCCTCCTGGTGCTTGGAGGGAGGACGAGGACCCAGCTGGGGGTGGGACCTGAGCTCCCAGCTCCGTGGGCTCCCCGGCCTGTGGGGCTGTGGAAAGCAAAAGCAAGGCTGCCCCGTGCTGAGAGCCCCGGAATCGCGGGCTGTGGACCAAAGGCGGGCTGGGGGCCTTGGGGAAGGATGGCGGCGGGGGGCCGTGGTCCCCACGTGGACCCCGGCTTCCTGAGCCCAGCAACCCCCTGGGGCGTGTCAGAGAGAGGGGCTTTGCCAGGTTGGGGGGCCAGGACTTGGGTCAACTTGAAGATGGAGAGGCTCACCCTTCGTTAGAATTGTTGTAATTCTTGGTGTTTGTATGTCACCTTCAAATAAGGTGTTCTCTTTTCATTTTTTAAAACTGAGCTCCCTCTCATAACCTCTATCACCAAGTGCGGGGGGTGACGCAGACCCTCCTCGGAGGCACGTGCGGGGGGGGGGGGGGGCGAGGCGCTTACTCTGCCCCCACACAGCCCTGTTCAAAGGCCAAATCAGGTCATTGCATTCTTCCCCCGAGGCCACCAACGGTGCAATTAATGAATAATCTGTTCTGGTTTGTGCCACGCCTGGCTTTGGTTCCATTTCTGCCGCCTGCAGCTGCAAGGGTGCAAGGCAGGGTGGGGCAGAGAGGCCTTGGGGGCAGACAGAGGGAGGAGGGTCTCCGCCTGAACTTGGCCGTACCCCTCACCCCCTCTGGCCCCACCGCTGTACACTCATGGTCTGTCAAGTGGGGAAACTGATCCCCGCCGGCCTCGAAGGGGAGTTGAGCAGGGAAAGGCCACGCGCGGCCACGAGCCCTCTGCTGTCAGGGATGGCGGAGCACACTCAGTGGGGGCACCAAATCCGCTTTGGGGTGGGAAGGCACAGCCCTTGGAGCCCAGGCCCGGGGGGACTGCTGAGCGCCCACGGATGGCGCTGGAGGCGGCCCCTGTGCTCTGCCCCGCAGGTCGCACCCCAGTGCGCTGCACCCCAGCACCAGGCCTGAGAATCCCCGCAATGGCTTCGACGTGGGCCCAGCCAGCTGGGACTGGGCAGGACGGGGCCAGTGGCCGGGGAGGAACCACACTGTGGCTGCTGGTCACGGCTGGCTTCTCAGGCAAGTGCCTGCTTGTGGGGAAATGAAACTCCCGTTCTGATTGCTGAGTCATCAGAGTCACACGTGCACTCGTGCAGGGGTGCGCGTGTCCATACCAGGCGCAGTCAGGCACTGTCACCCATGTGCACACACATGTGCACCCCCCAGGGGTGCACAGCACAAGTGAACACACAGGGGAAGCCATGGCTCACAGATGTGCACACATCTGCACGTGCAGGTGGCGTGTTTGCGTGCACACTCGTGCAAAGTGGGAGATGGTCTGCTGGGGGTCGCCCCGCCCCCTGCTTCTGTAGTTTTCCTTCCGTGGCAGTGGGGAGCTGGGTGGGCACGCTGCTGGCTCCAGCCACGGAGACCAAAGGCCCCTCTTCCAGAGGGCGTCTCGCCAGAGCTTGGCTTCTGGGGGCTCATTTTCCGAGAATTGGGGTCGTAATGAACGTGACGCCTTCAGGCAGAGCTGGGACCCTGGGAGAGATGGAGCTGAAGGAGCAGTTGGCACTGCCCTTGTGACCTGCAGGAACCCAGAGTTGGGGCTCCGGAGACAGAGCTGGGCTCGGCTCCCAGCTCCACCCTTCCCTAGCTCTGTGACCTCTGGCCAGGGCTGGTTACTCCCTGCAGTAAATGGGGCTCCAGATAGCACCGCCTGTTAAGCTCAAATGCGGAAAGCACTTGGGGCGGTGCCTGGCACAGAGTAAACACTCAAAGAAACTGTGAGTGTTTGTTGCCCTGGAGATGGCCTTGAGCTGGAGGGGAGATGCCTCCTGGACCAGGCCAGGAGCTGACCCCCAGGCACGGGCCAAGAGTGCTGGGGGTGGGTTGAACCACCCTCCCTGGCTGGCGCCTCGCCTAACAGCTCCACAGGCCAAGTCTGGTTGCCCCCGCGACTCCACCCACTAACATGCACCCCCACTGCCCTGCACAGACACCCATCACCAATCACCTGTTCTAACCTTTCCTCCACCCAGGAGCCAGAGGAATCCACCTAGAAGTTAAATGAAGTTAAATCTGATCCTCTCCCTCCCCTGCTTTAAAGCCCTTCAGTAGGGAAGAGGGTAGAGCTCAGTGGCTGAGCACCTGCTTCCCATGTACGAGGTTCCGGCCTCAGTCCCCCGGACCTCCTTTAAACAAAACCCTCAGGCGACTCCCGTTGCCCTCAGAGTCCCAGGTTCCTTCACGTGGCTCCTGAGACCGTCTGGGGCCTGCCTCCTATTCCTGCCCCCTCCTCACCTCTTCCCTACAAAGCATCTTGTGTTCCATCCATGCCAAGCACAGACAGCCATCTGTGACCCAGCAGGGAGCTGCATGGAGCAGCGTATTAGTCAGGGAAGGTAGGCTGTGCCTTGTAACAAATAACTCCACTATCTCACGGTTCACTTGGCTCACCCTACAAATGCATCCCTGTCTTGGTGTATGTCCTCCGTGGGTCTGTCAGGGGGAGGTACCCTGCTCCACAACGTCCCTCGGGGACACAGGATGATGGGAACCACCACCGTCTTGGAGCTGTACCGTCTGGGATCTGTGCCCTTTCCATCCCTTCAGCCAAGAACGGAAGCACTTTGGTCACGGATGGTGCCGAGGGTATGCAGCGTTGTGAATCTGATTAACACCACTGAGCTGAAAACTGAAGATGGGAGATGTGCTGTACGTGCACTGCCACAATAAAAGTCAGGAGAGAGGGACTGAGGTGCTGGAGGGTCCCAGGCAGCTCTTACACGCTTTGGCCGGAAGTGACAACATGGGTTCTGCCCATGACCCATTGGTCAGAAGTAATCCCCCGCCGCCCGCCTGCAAGGGGGCTGGGGCGTGAGGGGCGTGAGGGCCTGCGGCCGAGCCTGACCTCCTTTTCTCTGCGTTGTCCCTGGTCCCCGTGTCCTCGGCCACAGAGTTTCTGCTTCCTTCTGTCCTATGCTCTCTCCACGAGGCCCCTTAAACCTTTCTGGGATAAGCTGGGCAGGTACAACCAGGGTCTCAGGCAAGCTGGGAAAAGGAGAGCTGAACTCTCTGAGCTGGGCCAGGCAGGCCAGCCCCCGTGAGGCCGCTGGACCCCTGAGTGCTGGTGAGAGGCGTGCCGGGCCCCACCTGAGGTCACCCACCTGTGCCTGCATGGTCTGGTCGTTTTGTGTTTTTTTTCAGTTTCTTTCTTTTTTTTTTTTTTTAAGTTTTTTTTTTTTTTAAATTAGAGAAGTTGTAGATTTACATAAAAATCTTGCAGAAAGTATGGGGTTCCCAAATACCCGCCTTGCAGTTTTCCCCAACGGAAATTCTTTGCATTAGTGTGGTACCTTTGGTACAGCTGGTGAAACAATGTGACTAGAATTATACTGTTTACTGCAGCTCCCAGTCCACGTTAGAGGTCACTGTCGGTGTTAGACAGTACTATGGTTTTTACGGGTTTTTATTCTAGTCACATATACACAGCCTGAACAAGTACACAGTTCAGTGGTGTTAATTACATTCGCAAAGTTGTGCTACCCTCACCACCGTCCATTTCTGAAACTTTTCCGTATCCCAAATGAAACCCTGTACCCATTAAACATTAACTCCCCAGTCCCCACCCCCACCCCAGCCCCTGGGAACCTGTGTTCTGGTTTCTGACTCAGTGAATTTGCATATACTAATTATTTCATATAAGTGAGATCACACAATAGCTGTCCTTTTGTGTCTGGCTTGTTTCACTCATGATGTCTTGAAGGCTCATCCATGTTGTCACATGTATCAGAACGTCATTCCTTTTTATGGCTGAATAATATTCCATTGTGTGTATCGACCACAGTTTGTTTATCCATTCATCAGTGGATAGGCACGTAATTGTGGTAATTGTGAATAATGCCACTGTGAACACCACTGTGCAAATAATCTGTTCGAGTCCCAGCTTTCAAAGCTTTCGGTTATTGATCTAGAAGTGGGATTGCTGGGTCATATGGTAATTGTATACTTAGCCTTCTGAGGAGCTGCCAAACCGTCTTCCACAGCAGCTGCACCATTTTACGGCCCCGCCACCCGTGAGCTTGTGTTCCTGTTTCTCCACATCCTCTGCAGCACTTGGCATTCTGCTTTTCCCAATCATGGCCATTGTGGTCACCCATCTGATGTCCCCCACTGGTAGCTGCAGAGAGGCACCCCACAGGCTGGCCGGCTGTGGTTGGCTGCAGGTGAGGTCTGGACCCTGTCACGGGGCACACAAGGCCACTCCCACCTGGCCCCACGCACCTGCTCTCTTCGTTAGCGTTACCTGGCGTGCACGCGCATATGTGCGTGTGTGGGCACGTGTGTATGTGCAGCCGAGACTCGTCATTCATAGATGCAGTTTTTACAAATTGAAGTTTATTTGTAACCCCCAAGTCAGGACTTGTGGACGCTTTTGTGGTCACTCGCAGACACGCTTAGAGCAGTGAAAACTGAGCCGCTCAACACGCACGTCCCCGGCAGAAGTGGAAGAAGGCGACGCTCTGCCTTCTTGTGTCGGCTCTCACACCGAAAAAGCGTCCTTTCTGTGATTCCTTTAGTGCCATGTGCTTGCATTTGGGTGCCTTTTGTGGGTGATTCGGCCCCCGAGCGCAGCGCTGCAGTGCCGTCCCGTGCTCCTAAGAGCAGAGAGGCTGTGGCGAGCGTTAGGGGAGCTTAGCTCAGAAATGAGTTAGCTGTTGGCCTTGAGCTCGGTGCTGACGAATCAACACCGTATAGTAAATGCGCCGTCTTGAAAGAAAAACACGCATAAAACAAGTTCGGTGAAAAGGTTGTGGCCAGAGGCTCCCAGGAACCTAACCCTGTAGTTCCCCTGGGAGTGAGGGTTCAGTCTTTGCTAATTCCGTGTTCACAGAGACTTTATAGAACAGAACTACTGTGAGTAATGAAAATTGAGATTATATACGTATTTTTTTTTCTTTTTAATCTTTCCTTGCTAATCTTACTAAACCACGTGTAGTCCCCCAAACATTCCATATTTGCTTCCTTGCCTGCCTATATGGCCATCTCCTACTCATCCTTCAAATCACAGCTTGACTGTCACTTCCTCTGGGAAGCCCTCCCTGATTGCTGTGTGCAGATCTCCATCATTGCCCATAGTACACTGGGTCCCAGCGGTCCAGACACCCCTGGAGACCTTACCTCTGGGGCCCTTTGCTCCTGTAAGGGTGAGGCTCAGGCTTACCCTCTCTAGCCCCCAGGCCCTGGTACAAGGTCTGGGCAGGCTGAGGAACAAGGGCAGCTCAGTGTGCCTCTATGATAATGGTGCTAGTTTATCAAGATTCTGCCATACTGCCATACATGTCTCATTTAATTTCATCCTCATGGCAAGTCTATGAGCCAGATAACTTGTTATCCCCATTTTACAGCTGAGAAAACTGAGGCTGCAGAAGCTGTTGCCTGCCTACCAGCTGTTAAGAGCAGAGCTGGCATCTGAGCCCAGGCAGGCAGGCAGGCCCCAGAGAACACTTTGTTTCCCACTTGGCTGGGGGTGTGGGGGGCAGGTGGTCTGTGAGGAGGTGGGGTGGGAGGGAATGTGGTGAGCTCTCTCGGTGGTTTTCTGCCTTTTTATGTTCATACTTGAAAAGCATCAGCAAACAGGTCGGCAGTAATTATACACCATCCCCACCATGTCTCATCTGGCCCATCAGAATAGCCACAGTTACCCAAGGAGCTGCTGTCCTGGTCACACCCTCTTATATATTCTCAAGGTCAGGGGGGATGGGGCGCCCCGTGGATCGTGCTGTGGGGACGGCGAGCCTCACGTCCCTTTGTCTCATCTTGTCTCCCCCAGATGTCATGGCACCCCCAATACCGGAGCTCCAAGTTCCGCCACGTCTTCGGCAAACCAGCCAACAAGGAGAACTGCTACGACGCGGTGCCCATCACCCGCAGCGTCCATGACAATCACTTCTGCGCCGTGAACCCTCACTTCATCGCCGTCGTGACGGAGTGTGCCGGTGGGGGCGCCTTCCTCGTCATCCCCCTGCACCAGGTGAGGACGCCTCTCTGGAGGCAGCACAGGACGGCGTGGGGAGAGTGGAAAGGGTCTGGGTTCCTAGTCCCAGATGCGAGTTGAAGCCCCAGCCCCGCCTGGTACCAGCTCTGTGACCTTTGGTAAGTCATTTCACCTCTTTGAGCCTTGGTGTCCTCCATGGGAAAAAAATCTCTACCCTGGGATTTCAGCTTCTAGCAATTGTCTAGCACTCCAAGGAATTCCCCTCCATTCCACTGCAAAATAATACACTCCTGAGTAAAATGCAATTTTTAATGCATTTCTGGGCTCACAGGAAATTGGGGAAATCCCCAAAGCTAGTCCTTCCTCCCCCCAAAAAAAAATAATAAAAGAAACAAATGTTGAGCCAAAACATAGCAAGGAGAAGTAAGTAGTAAGCAAACAGGAAGAACAGGCTTGTCCTAAGGGCAAATGTTGACAGCGTAGGTTGGCCCACATACAATTGTCAATATTCAACCAAAAATGGAAGTTACCTATAGATCCACCTAACAGCAAATCTTTTCAGGATAACTAGCCCCAGTTTGCTGAACCAGAGTCTCTCTGCCTTAAGCCAGAACCCTGAAGGGGCTAGAGTGACCCCCGGTTGGTTGTAGCTCTGGTACACAGCAGAAGCAGATATGAAGCCTCTCCAGGGGAAAGCTTCGCCCGTGTGGACAGGATTCCCACAGATTCAGATCCCGGGAATGAGAATTCATAATCAGAGATCACCAGCGTGTAAGCCACCGGAGTAAGAGCTGGCTGAAAGAACAAAGATCAAAGGATGTCAGAAGTTACAGTCATAAATACAAACTGGAATCTCATAGACCAGATGCTTTTATCACAATGCAGTTGAGTTTGAAATCAATAACAAAATATAAATAAAAAATTCCATTCATTTGGAAATGTGAAAACACATTTTTAAGTAGTTTAAAGGTCAAAGAAGAAATCAAAATGAAAATTTTAAAGTACTTCGTACTGAGCAAAAATGGAAATACGTTGCAAACCTTATGGGATGAGGGGAGAGTGGTGCTTCAAGGGGAAGGTTTAACACTAAATGCTTGTATCAGAAAAGAAGAAAGGGGGGTCGGATGTGGCTCAACTGGTTGGGCGTCCGTCTCCCATATGGAGGGACCCGGGTTCGATCCCTGGGACCTCCCGGTAAAAAAAAAAAAAAAAAAGAAAAGAAGAAAGGCTGAAAATTAATGGTTAAAAATTCAACATGAGACGTTAGAAAAATAAAAGAATAAACTCCAGGAAAGTTTAAGGGAAGAGATAATAACAAGCAGAAATAAATTAAAGGAAATACAAAGGTACATTAAAGAGGATCAAAAAAAGCCAAAAGTTGGTTCCTAATATCAGGAACAAAAAGTGAAACATAGCAGAGCTTTAAAATATAGTAAGACTCACATGTAAGCAACTGATATGTCAATAAATTTGAAAGCACTGACGATGTGGGAAAATTCCTTAAAAAAAAAAAACAACAAAACTTGTCAATATTGATTCAAGTAGAAATAGAAAGTGTTACACGGTCCTGTAACTATTTTAAAACTCGAAGCAATATAAATCTCCCGTAAAGAAAACAGAAGAAAAAGGCAAACCATAGAAAGGATATTTGCAATAATACATATACAAAGGGCTCTTTTCCTGAATGTATAAAATGTAAACAAAAAAGAAACTTGAAGAAGCACTTTATGTCAGAGAAAATCCAAATGGCTAGTCAGCATTTGAAAAAGTGCTCAACCGCATTTGTAAACCATGAGCTACTACAACAACCAGCAGATGGGCAGAAATGTAACCATCTGACAATAGTAAGTGATGGCAAGGAAATGGAGCAATGGAAACTATCAGACACCTGTGGTGGGAGAATAAACTGGCAAATATGTTTTGGGAAAAGGTGGGACCGCTTATGGGAAAGATGAAAATAAACATAGCAGAGATAACCACTCCTTGGTGTGTACCAGGCAGATATGTGAGCTGATGTGCACCAGACACAAGTACAAGTATATGCTCGCTTCGGCAGCACATACACTAAAATTGGAACAATAAAGAGAAGATTAGCATGGCTTCTGCTCAAGGATGGCACGCAAATTCATGAAGCATTCCATAAAAAAAAAAAAAAGAATGTGCATGGGGGCATAGTTCAAATTATTGAAAAACTGGGAAACTCAAATGTCCAAGAATTGAATAGATAAATTACAATATAGCTGTACTATTGGATGTACACAACTATAACCAAAGTATAGATATATAAAAAAATGCGAGTTAATTTAAAAGACAATGTTGATGGAAAGAAGCCAGACAAATTTTAAACTCTGTCACTCCATTTACCTAAAGTTTAAAAAATAAGCTGAATATAAGCTATACTTTAGGGATATAGAATTAAGTAGTAAAAATTTAAAGAGAAGCAAGGAAGGGAACACCATGAAAATCAGAATAATAGTTGCCTCCTGGGAAGGCAGGCAGGCAGGGGGGGATATGACTGAAAGTGGGGCACGCCTTCGTGCTGATAACAGTTCCTATCTTGACCTGGAAGGGCAGTAGTTACATGGTTCATTTGTTTTCCAACAATTCACTAAGCTGAGCATTTATATTTTTTGCACTTTTTTGCATGTTTGTTGTATTTCACACATATACACACCCAAAGATGACACAAGGCCCCGATGGTTTTACGGGCAAGTTCTAGGCAACTTTCCAGGAAAAGATTATTCCAATCTTTTTTTTTTTTTTAAACAAATCAATTTTATTGATACATATAAACAAAGCATACAATTCATCCAAAGTGCACAATCAGTGGTATTTGGCACAGTCACATAGTTGTGCATTCATCACCTCAATCATCATTATTTCAGTAATAATAATAATAATAATAAACAAAAAACAAACAAGAAAATCCATCACCTCTCGACCTCTCTATGCTTTATTAATATATTTCAAGGTCAGGCAGTGAAATTCCTCCCATGTCTTCTTTTTTAGCATGCTTTTGGATATTTGAGTGCACTTCCCCTTCCAAATGAATTTGGTAATTGTGTTTTCTATTTCTGTAAAGTAGGCTGTTGGAATTTTGATTGATATTGCATTGAATCTGTAAATCAGTTTGGGTAGGATTGACATCTTCACAATTTTTAGTCTTCCAATCCATGAATATGAGATGTTTTTCCATTTGTTTAGGTCTTTAAAATTTTCTTTTAGCATTGTTTTTTAGTTTTCTGCATATAAGTCCTGTACTTCTTTGGTTAAATTGATTCCTCAGTATTTGAGTCTTTTTGTTGCTATTGTAATAGAATTTTTTACCCCTGATTTCCTCCTCAGATTGTTCAATATTAGTGTACAAAAACGTTACTGATTTCTGCGTGTTGATCTTGTATCCTGCCACTTTGCTGAACTCATTTATTAGCTCACGTAGCTTCATTGTAGACATTTCAGAATTTTCTAAATAAAGGATCATGTCATCTGCAAATAGTAAGAGTTTTACTTCCTCTTTTCCTATTTGTATACATATAATTTTTTTTTTTCTTGTTTAATTGCTCTAACTAGAACTTCTGGTACAATATTGAATAACAATGATGGCAGTGGGCCTCCTTGTCTTATTCCTGATCTTAGAGGGAAAGCTTTCAACCTTTCTCTATTGTGTATGATTTTGGCTGTAGGTTTTTCTTATATGCCTTTTATCATATTGAGGAATTTCCTTTCTATTCCTATCTTTTGGAGTGTTTTTATCAAGAAAGGAAGCTGGATTTTGTCAAATGCCTTTTTTGCATCATTTGAGATGATCATATGGTTTTTTTCCTTCAATTTGTTAATGTGGTGTATTGCATTGATTGATTTCCTTAAATTGAACCAGCCTTGGATACCTGGAATAAATCCCACTTGGTCGTGATGTATAAGTCTTCTGATATGCTGTTGGATTCGATTTACAAGTATTTTGTTGAGAATTTTTTTATCTATGTTCATTAGAGAGATTGGTCTGTAATTTTCTTTTCTTGTAGTGTCTTTATCTGGATTTGGTATTAGGGTGATGTTGACTTCATAAAATGTGTTGGGTAATTTTCCCTCCTCTTCAATTTTTTGGAAGAGTTTAAACAGGATTAGTGTTAATTCTTTTTGAAATGCTTGGTAGAATTCACCTGTGGAGCCATCTGGTCCTGGACTTTTCTTTGCTGGGAGATTTTTTTTTTTTTTTAAGATTTTATTTATTTATTCATTTATCCCCCCCTTGCTACCTGCGCTCGCCGGGTCAGCCAACCACGCCGCGCGGGCGTGCCTGCCCCCACCAGGAGGCCCCAGGAACCGAACCCGGGGCCTCCCACATGGCAAACGGGAGCCCCACTGATTGAGCCACAGCCGCCTCCCTGCTGGGAGATTTTTGATGACGGATTCAATCTCCTTAATTGTGATTGGTTTGTTAAGTTCTTGTATTTCTTGTAGCGTCAATGTAGGTTGGTTATGTGTTTCTAGAAATTTGTCCATTTCATCTAGGTTGTCTAGTTTGTTGGCATATAGTTTCTCATAATATCCTCTTATGATTTTTTTTTATTTCTTTGGGGTCAGTCATAACTCCCCCCCTTTCATTTCTGATTGTATTTATTTGCATCTTCTCTTTTTTTCTTTGTTAGTCTAGCGAGGGGTCTGTCAATTTTATTGATGTTCTCAAAGAAGCAGCTTTTGGTTTTGTTGATTTTCTCTATTGTTTTTCTGTTCTCAATTTCATTTATTTCTGCCATAATCTTTATTATTTCTTTCCTTCTGCTTGCTTTGGGACTGGTCTGCTGTTCTTTTTCTAGTTTCTCTAGTTGTTTAGGTAAATCTTTGAGTTTAGCTCTGTTATTTTTTAATATAGGTGTTTAGAGCTATAAATTTCCCTCTCAAAATGCCTTTGCTGTATCCCGTATATTTTGATAAGCTGTATTCTAGTTTTCATTTGTCTCAATATATTTATTGATTTCATTTGCAATTTCTTCTTTGACCCACTGATTATTTAGGAGTGTGTTGTTCAGCCTCCACACATTTGTGAATTTACCTCTTTCCTGTCTATTATTGATTTCCAGTTTCATTACATTATGATCTGAGAAGGTGCTTTGTATAATTTCAGTCTTTTCATATTTATTGAGAGCTGCATAGACCTAACATGTGGTCTATCCTGGAGAAAGATCCATGGGCACTTGAGAAGAATGTATAACCCGCTGAGTTTGGATGCAGTGTTCTGTATATGTCTGTTAGGTCTAACTCGCTTATCATATTTTTCAACTTCTCTGTTTCCTTGTTGATCTTCTGTCTAGTAGTTGAATCTAATGATGTGAGTGGGGTGTTGAAGTCTCCAATGATAGTGTAGAGATGTCTGTTTCTCCCTTCAGTTTTGCCAGAGTTTGTCTCATCTATTTTGGGGCACCCTGGTTAGATGCATACATATTTATGATTATTATATCTTCCTGGAAGATTGTCCCTTTTATTAATATATAATGGCCTTCTGCATCTCTTATAACTTTTTTGCATTTAAAGTCTATTTTTGTCTGATATTAGTATGGCGATCTCTGCTCTTTTTTGGTTACTATTTGCATGGAGTATCTTTTTCCAGCCTTTCATTTTCAGCCAGTTTGTATCCCTGGGTCTAAGGTGAGTCTCTTGTATGCAGCATATGGATGGCTCATGTTTTTAAATCCATTCTGTCACCCTATATTTTTTTGATTGTGGAGTTAATCCATTCACATTCAATGATATTACTCTAAATTTTATTCCACCATTTTATTCTTTGGTTTTCCTGTCATATCACATTTTCATCTGTCTTTTTACTCTTTGGATATCCTTTTTGCTATTCCTTCTTCTATACTTTCCTCCAAGCCTCTCTCTCCTTTTTCTTTCAGGCTCTAAGGCTTCTTTTAATATTTCTTGCAAAGGTAGGTTCTTTTTTACTCTCTTAGTTTCTGTTTGTTTGTGAATATTTTATACTCACTTTCATATTTGAAGGACAATTTTGCTGGATACAGAATTCTCAGATGGCAGTTTTCCTCATTCAGTCTCCTAATTGTATCCTACCACTGTCTTCTCACCTCTGTGGTTTCTGATGAGAAACCCGCACTAAGTCTTACTGGGCGTCTCTTGTATGTGATGGTTTGCTTCTCCCTTGCTACTCTGAGAATTTTCTCTTCGTCTTTGACATTTGACATTCTGAGTAATATGTGTCTTGGCACAGGTCTATTTGGATTTATTCTGATTGGGGTACAGTGGGCTTCTTGGACATATAGGTTCATTTCTTTCGTGAGAGTTGGGAAATTTTCAGCTATTATTTCCTCACATACTCTTTCTGCCCTTTTTCCCTTCTCTTCTCCTTCTGGAACTCCCATGACTTGTATGTTGTTGTGTTTTGTGTTGTCATTCAACTCCTTGGGCTCCTGCTTGTTTTTCCATTTTTTTCTTTCTGTTCTTTTCTCTCTTCAATTTCAGCTGTTCTGTCTTCTGTATGCCTTATTATTTCTTCTTTCATTTTGAGTCTCCTGTTGTATGCCTCAAATGTGTTTTTGATCTCACCTATTGTGTCTTTCATTCCCATGAGCTGTTACCTTTCTATTCAGGATTTCAGATTCTTTGTGCTCACTCATGTCTTCCTGATATCGTTCATCCCTTTTAACCATATTGTCTTCCAACTCATTAATTTGATTTTGGATATTTGTGCGCATCTTGTTAATTCGTTCTCAAAAATCCTGCGTCTCTCCTGGGGTTTTGATATATTCCTTTTTCTGGGCCATGTCTTCCATTTGCTTAGTTTGGTTCATAATTTTTTGCTGATGTCTAAGCATCTGAATAGGATGTAGTTTAATCAGATGCTCAATTTCTTTCCCTTTTGTAGGGATTTAGTGGCGGGAGGCTGTGTGTTACTGCTGCTCTTTGATTCTTGGGTCGACTTAGATCATTAGGATTGTCCCTGTTACTTGCTCAAAACTGGACTCTGGATGCAGTAATGGGTCCTAGGGCCTGGGAGGCTATAAAGGCCAGGAAAAGCCTCTCTAACTTATTTTCAGTTTTGTCACTACACTACCTTTGTCTGCCAGCAGATGGCGCTCTTTGGCAGCCCTCTCAGTTCAATGCCTGGTCCGAGTGTGTTTCCTGCAACACAGATGGGATCAGTGTGATAGAGGATCCTGCCTGGAGGCTCAGAACCTCCTAATTCCAACTTTCTCAGAAACAGTTTTCCAGGCTTCTCTGGCAGCCCCTCTCTTTTCCCGGGTAGGATATAATTCCACTCCCCTCTGTGTCCTCAACAGTCAGTCCCTGTTGGTAGAGGAGGAGATTGGGAGGTTTGTGTATCTTTAGCCCCTTGCAGGCTCCAAGGCAAAGGATGGCGCAGCCCCACCCGGCCTGGAAGGGCTCCTGGGGCACAGCGGTGGGTCAGAAGCTGAGCCTTACGCTGTGTCCTCTGCTCTCCCCTTTCCTGGGGTGGTGGATCCCTGGAGCCCCCTTTGCCTGTAGCCTGCTCAGAGGCCTGAGAATTCTAAAGTGTCTTTAGTGTGGGGGAAGGTGCCAGCAGCAGCAGCCGCTTGGTTTCAGCCCAGTTTTGCTGATTCCTCTCCTTTGTCCCTCTGTTCTGGGTGGTGCCCAGTCTTGCCTGGTGTCCTAAACCCTAGAAGATCTCTTTCTAGGCTGTTTCTGCCTGTCCTCTAGCTATTTTTCTGGAGGAGCAGAGAGCCCCGTGTCTTTCCAGTGGCCCATCTTCCTGGAAGCCACTCCTTTTATTCCAATCTTTATAAGCTCTTCCCGAGAAAAGGTAAAGAAGGGCTACTCCCCTCTTTGTTCTGTAAAACTAGCCTCACCTTGATTCTAAAAGCAGACAAAGTCCGAACCAGAAAAATGCCAGGCCAGTTGCAGTCACGGAGAGGATTGCAAAATTACTAGAAAACCGAATCTAGCGGTGAATAAATCCTGACCTAGATGGATTTATTCCAGAAACTAAGGGTGGTTTAATATTAGTAAATCTATAAATGTAAATCATCATATTAACAAATAAAAGGAAAAAACCCATCAGTGTAGCCATCTTCCTAGATGCAGAAAAAACGTTGGCTAAAGCTCAATACCCATTCAAGTTTAAAAATTCCTAGCAAACTAGAAGTAGAAGGACATGTCACTGACCTGTTGCAAACAGCATTTTTTAAGCTTTTTATTTTGAAACAGTTTCAACCCTTCAGAAAAGTGGCGAAAGCAGTTGAATGAACTCTTGATTTTCCTGCACCTCGTTTCACCAGTTGTTGACATTTTGCCGCGTTTTTTAACTCTCCTCCTCTCTTGTGTATCTGAGTGTGTTTACCTCTTTAGGGATCTGTTTTTGGAATCACTGAGAGAAGTGACAGATACCCTGAACCTTGGCCCCTAAATAACTACACTTGAATCTGTATCTTCTAAGAACAAGGACGTTGTCTTATATAACCACAGTGTAACCACATTCTGGAAATTTAACATTAGTACGATGCTAGTTATAATAGACAGTCTATATTCAAATGACATCAGTTGTCCCAATAATGCCCTTTAAAGCAATTTTTTTTTTCTGATCCACTATCCAATTCAGATTACGTGTTACATGTAGTCGCCCTATCTCTTAATCTTCTTTATTTCGTGATGTTAACATTTTTGAGGCATAAAGGCCAGGAGTCCAGTGGGAAACTCCTAAAGGGTTAAAAACTCAGCCTTCCTATACAGCCTGATCCTCTGTAAAAGGTATGGCTTCCTTTGGGCTTTGTGAAATATGGGAAATAGCTTGAGGACCGCGAGTTAATTGCCGCCATCACAGACTTCCCAGGAAGCCAGGCTTCCCCAGGAGCCAGAGGCCTCTTATCAGCGCTTCTCACTCTTTAGTAGTCAGCACACACTCTGATTCAGGGGGGCTGAAGACGGGCATTTCCATCTTGCTCCTAGGGTTGCCGGATCAAATGCAGGATGCCCAGTTAAATTTGAATTTCTGCACTGATTTTTTTTTCCTTTTAATTAACCCTTTTTTTTTTTTTTTTTTTTAGATCATTGTCAATTCACGTGCAGTTGTAAGAAATCACCCAGTTTCCCCTAACGGCAACATCTTAAAACCGTAGAACAGCGTGTACGGCGGGCACTGGCGGTCAAGACACAACAGTGTCCCCACAGGGGCCCCCGTGCTGCCTGCTGGTAGCCGCGCCGCCTCCCTGTACCCTTTCGGGATGGGCTCTTTCCAGTCACCATCAGTCTCTGGAGGTTCATTCGGTTGCTGCGTGTGCCGAGAAGTCTTTCCGTTGTCCTGTCCTGTAGTATCCGTGGCGTGCAGGGTGCCACGGTTTATTTAGGCGCTGGCTCGTTGGGAGAATCGGGGTTGTTTCCAGTGTCAGGCTGTTATGCATAAAGTTGCTATAAACATTTGTGTACAGGTACTTGTGTTAACAGAAGTCTTGACTGAGCGTTCAACGGCTGGGTCGTGGGGTAGGTGCGTGTTTCGTCTTTTAAGTAACTACTCTCACAAATAATGTCTTAATGTATGTAAGATGCTGCATGGGACATACCCAGACTGAAAAATTCTTTAGCGTTTACCTGAAATTCAAATTTAACTCGGCATCCTGTATGTATGTTGATTTGCTAAATCTGTTGACCCTACTCCCAGGCGATTCCAGTGCTGCTCGTAGCAAACCACACTTTTTTCTTTTATTTTTTAAAGGTTTATTTTATTTATTTATTTCTCCCCACCCCCCTTGTTGTTTGCACTTGCTGTGTCTGTTTGTCTTCCTTGTTTCTTTAGGAGGCACCAGGAGCCAAACCGGGACCTCTGATGCCTAATCCCTTAAGCCACCTCCGCTCCCTGCTTTGTTGTGTCTCTCACTGTTTTTCCTCCTCACGTCTGTTGTTGTGTCATCTTGTCGTGTCAGCTCCCTGTGTCTGCATCGCGCCAGCCCGCTGTCTTCTCTAGGAGGCACTGGGATCCGAACCAGCAACCTCCCATGTTTTAGGCGGGAGCCCAGTCGCCTGAGCCACATCTGCTTCCCGCAAACTACACTTTAAATAGCCAGCCTCAAATCTAGTCCATTTTTTTTTAATTACGAAAAAAAAAAAACACCAAAGTAGCTAAAGCGATATAATGAACTCTTCTGTACCCAAGAATTAGAATTATGTAGAGTTTTCCACTCTTGCTTCCCCCACCCCTTTTCTTCCTGAAGAATTTGAAAACTAATCCTGGACACTCTGTCCTTTTATCCCCCCACAGACTTCAGCAGGCAACTCTTAAAAATAGGGACATTTTCCGACGTCTACACGACGCCACCATCACACGTTACCAGCAACTCCTGTGTCATCAAATGCCACTCGTGTTAAAATGTCCCTGATTGTCTCATAAATGCCTCTTGGAGGTCGGTTTGTTTAAATCGGCGCCCAGCTAAGATGCACCCAGCGCCTTCGGCGGGCTTGCAGGGCTGCCGTGACAACTGCCGCGCTTGTGCCGGCTTAGCCCGCAGGAGTTTTCCGTCTTGCCCTTGTCTCACCCTTGGCAGACTAGAGGTCCGACGGCCAGGTCCCGGGAGGCTCGCTTTCTCCCAGAGCCTGCGGCGTTCCCGCCGGCCGAGCTCTCCTCCGCTGCTCTGGCTTCTGCGCTTCTGGCCTCTCCCGCCTTCTGCTTTCCTCTTCCTGCCCAGTTTCCTTTGCTTCTCAGTTCCACGGCTGGCAGCCCACCCCGAGTCCACGTGGCCTCATCTACAGCGGAGCCCCGTGGGAACCGGGCATTGGAAGTGACCGTGTCCTTCGGGGGACATGATTCGATCCCCAGCACTCTCCTAGGTGACCCTCGGAGGGCCGAGAGGCCGAGGGAGGGAGCAGACACCCCTTCTGGTCCAGTCACCCAGCACTGTCCTGCCAGACAGGCCCGCGGGGTCCTTTTCTGTGTGGAAGCCAGCGGGGGAGGCGGCGAGGCTCACACCCGCGGATGGTAGCCCACCTCGCAGGGAGGATCGCCCCGTTGCCCAGGTGAGGGTAGCAAAGTACCACAGACCCGGCCTGCGGCTCCTGAGGCCCCGCCCCAGTCCACAGCGGCTCCTTCTGGGTCACCAGGGGTCATGTCCCTGCCAGGCAGAGAGGAAAGGAAAGGAACCAGTGGGTCACTTAACGGGACGAGCATGGGAGCATCCGGCGGGAGATGCCGGGCCTTGAGCCTGCGGTCCCAGAAGTTGATGTAGAGGAGCGCGTCCGCCTCGGCACGCCTGGGTCAGGGGTTCTGGGTCAGGGGTTCTGGCTGCAGGCAGGGCCCTCCCCCTTGCAGTTTGTGGTCTGGGACACAGGCAGGGAGGCTGAAAGGCGAGTTTCACAATCCGCAGCCTTGGCAACCCGGAAGTGTGTGCTCAGGGAACAAAGGCAGGAGGCTTCTGGGCCAGGCCGTGGGGGGCGAGGAGGGTGGACTTTTGAGGTGTGTGTGGGGGGGAGGGGCACACCACTGCTCAGCTCTTAGAGTGGTTTCTTACCTTCACCAAGGTCTGAAAGTGGAAAATACCATCTTGATAAAGAAGTGAGCTTCCTGTCACCAGAGGCAACCAAGCAAGGTGACCCGTCACCACTTCAGGCCCTGGGGTCAGGTCCCACGATGAACCCTCCTCCTGCTCATTCATGTGCTCAGAAGGAGGGGGGAACAAACAAGACTCTGCCCCAAACCCTTAAGAGAACGTGACGTGAGGGCTCCTCCTTGCCCCTCCCTCTACTCCCCGTCTCCTCTGGGCAGCCCCCGGCTCTGCGTCTCACCCCTCCATCAGGACGTGGCTCGTGTGTCCCATTTGTCTGTCCCCGATGGTGCGTGGTCTCCACGGCCTCTTGCCAGGCCTCCTCTCCACTCCATCCTCCAGGCTCTCTTCCCCCTGGCTGCCTCAGGGTCCTTCCTCTGCCTTCCATGAGCCGAGCCCACCCTGCCTTTCGGACTGGAAATGCCTCCCCTCTGCTCTGGCCTAGCCAAAGTCTCCCTCTCTTTAAGGCCCAATGGGAAGGCCTCCTCCAGGAAGCCTTCCTTGATTGATCTCCCTGGCCCTTTGCCTCGCTTTCCGAGCCCCAGGCACACGACCTCTTGCCTCCTCCACTAGACAGGTGCTCCTGTACAGCCTGGCCTGTGGTGGGTCCTCGAGGTGCTGTCTTGGGTTCCCAGGGCTGCCGAACAAGTTACCCAAACTGGGGGGCGCCAAACAACGGAAACGTTTTGCTCACAGCCCTGGAGGCCAGAAGTCTGAAACCAAGGTGTCTGCAGGGCCGCACTCCCTCCAGAGGCGCAGGGGAGGCCCCAGGCGCTCGGTGGCTGGTGGCGGCTTCACTCCACTCTGCCCGTCTTCCGAGCATCTGTGTCTCTATGTCCAAGGACACCAGCCATATTGAATGGGTCCACCCTAATCCAGTGTGACCTCATCTTAATTTGATTCCATCTCCAAGCCCCTTTTCCACAGAAGGTCACATGCACAGGTTCCGGGCTCCACCTGGATGCCAACCGTAACTGCTCCGTGGGAACAGCCGGGGCGGTCGGGGCAGGGCAGGGCCAGCCGGCTCTGGGCTCTTCTGGGACTGGCCCTGGCGCCCTTAGGCGACCTGACTGTCACTCTCTGGTCCCCACCTCTCACTTGTGAAGTGGGGGGTCTTGTGCTGCTTCCTGGGGTGGTGGTGGGGGGGAATCATAAAAATATATTTAGGGAAGTGGCTGTGGCTCAATCAGTAGGGCTCCCGTTTACCATATGGGAGGCCCCGGGTTCGGTTCCCAGGGCCTCCTGGTGAAGGCAAGCCCACCCGCACGGCGTGGTTAGCTGACCCAGCGAGCACAAGCAGCAAGGGGGGGATAAATGAATAAATAAATAAAATCTTAAAAAATATATATATATATTTAAAAATTATAAGTCAAATAATATGAGCAAAGAGCCCAGCACGGCGACTATTCCCTAAGTCACGGTTCCTAAAGAAAACAAAACAAAAGGAAAGCCCTGTTCCTTGTAGACGTGGGCACGGGGCTTGCGTCCACCCCGCGGATGTGCTAAGGACGGGAACGTGCTCCCCGACGGGAAGTGATGAGAGTCCCCTGCGGCCTCTTCCGCCGTGCTGATCACCTGCCCCGGTCCCTGAAACACACCGAGCAGCGGTAAAACTGGCTAGTTTCCTGAGAGTGAACGTGAACCAGACGCCGTCGCATTACGTGCAGCTGCTCACTTAATCCTCACGCCCACCCTAGGCAGTCCTTGGAGGTGAGGAAACTGAGGCATGGAGAGCTGAGGTCCCTTGCCCAGGTCACCCAGCGTGGGGTAGCAGGGATTCAAACCCCGCTTCGGACCCGGAGGCCGGGACCTGTGCCGTCCAGTGCGCCAGGAGGCCACTGTGCCTGTCCCTGTCCCACCCCCAAGGAAGGGGGGGTCGTCTGAGGGCAGGGCTGTGGCACTGTCCTAGGGATGATGGGCTGCGCCCCTCTGTGCCCTGGGGGTCTCGACAGCAGCCTGGCGGCCCCTCCCCTCCTAGCAGCTGAGGTCTGCCCTGAGTGTCCCCACCCGCCAGGCTCCGCCCTCTGGGGGTCCTACTGTCCTGCCCCCATCCCCCGGGGCTGCACCTCTCCGGGCTCTGCTCCCAAGCCAGGGTCCTCGGGGAAAGTCTGCAAGGGAGCAGGTGGCTCTCCCCTGATGTAGTGCCCGCGCGCCCCATTAATCAGAGGCCTGGGGGGCAGGGAGCCAGAAGTGGCCTCCTGGTGCTCAGTGTCCCTGCTGGACGGCCATTTAGAGGCTCGGTCGATAGCCCATCATGCCGCTGCTTTCCAGCAGAGCCATCTGCTGGCCTCAGGGGATGGAGGGGAGCTGCCTCTTAGAGGCCTCCTGGGGGAGCGGAGCTGCCCACCCAGCGGCCAAGCCCCAAGCCCCTCTCCCTAGGACCTGAACAGGCCTCCGTGCTGTGCACCCCTGTGGGAACGAGACAGCAGGAACCGGGGCGAGCCCCTGGGCCAGGGTGAACGGGAAGGGCCCCAGTGAAAGCCCCCGTGCTGCTTGTGCCCTTGGCCTGCTTGTGCCCTTGGCCTGGGAAACGGTCGCAGGGAAGGCCAAGGCGCCGGCAGGAGGGTGGGCAGGGCACAGGCTCCCCTGGAGGCCCAGCACCACCCCCTCACGAGAGGGAGTGCTGGGGTCCACGGTGCAGGGTGGGAGCTCTGCTGGACCTTCAGCACCCCTGTGCTCTGGAGGCTTTCTGGCTCATCCTTGAACTATCTTTTCAGAAAACCTCAAGTTTTACTTTTACATGCCTTTTTTTTTTTTAATTGCAAAATGTACGCTTTTTTTTTTTTTTTTTTTTAAGATTTTATTTTATTTATTTATTTCTGTGTGGGAGGGAGGCGCATAATTACTTGAGCCACCTCTGCTCCCTGCTTTGTTGTGTCTCTCATTATGTTTTCCTCCTTGTGTCTCTTGTTGCGTCATCTTGTTGCGTCAGCTCACCGCGCCAGCTCATGGTGTCAGCTCTCTGTCTTGCTTGTCTCCTTTAGGAGGCACTGGGAACCAAACTCTGGACCTCCCATGTGGTAGGTGGGAGCTCAATTGCTTGAGCCATATCCAATTCCCTACACATTTTTTTTTTTTTTTTTTTTTTTTTAAAGATTTTATTTATTTATTCATTTATCCCCCCCTTGCTGCTTGTGCTAGCTGGGTCAGCTAACCACGCCGTGCGGGTGGGCCTGCCTTCACCAGGAGGCCCCGGGAACCAAACCCGGGGCCTCCCATATGGTAAACGGGAGCCCTACTGATTGAGCCACAGCCGCTTCCCTGATTTTTTTTTTTTAAATCCCCCATGTATTCCACCATCTAGGGATAACTGTGATTAATTAGCACTTTGATGCATTTCCTTCCAGTCTTTTTTTCTCAATATTGATATGCTCCATGCTTAGTAGCTATTATTATATGTAACGAAACACACAAGTGTATGCACCTCTAGTAAATAGCTACGGTGCACTGAGCGGTTAGCACAGGGCATCTCTGTTAGGCTTTTATCACAATCTCATTTATCCCTCGCAGAGACGCTGCAGGGAAGAGGTTATCAGTCGGGTCTTGTGGATGAGGAAGAGGCCTGCGATCGTGAGCAGAGCCACGGGATATAACACGGAGTTTAGCTTTCGGGGCTCGCCCTGACCACGGCGTGGAGACCTGATCCGGCCGTGGGGGCAGCCTTCTCACCCAAAGGCGCTGGTTCGGGTGCTGCCTCCCCGGGGTAGGCAGGGAGCATGGGTCTCTCCCCCTGTCCAGGGGCTTAGGTTTTCAGCTGGGCGGGGCGGAACTGATGGAAAGAAATGGCTTTTGCCCACTTTCTCGCCCGTTGCTAACAAATGGCACGTGTCCAGATTTGTTCCTTGCTCTCTTTCTCTCTCTAATGTGTGTGTGTATATAATTTTTTTCTGAGCCTTTTGAAGGAAAGTTGCTTAAATTTTAGCCTTTTACTTTAAATACATCAATGTTTCTCAAGAATAAGAATATCTCTTCCATGGCCTACAATTATCAACTTCAGTAAGTTTAACATGGACTTAGTACTTTCATCTAATCTGCCAGTTTGCATTCCAGTTGGTCAAATAATGTCCAATATGGCATTCTTCCCTCCAGCATAGGCATCTAATACCCTACTTCAAGAGGAGCAGGGGAGCCCAGGACGAGCTCTTCTGTTTACAGAGCTTTTAAAATGCATGAATAGGGAAGTGGATGTGGCTCAAGCGATTGAGCTCCCACCTGCCACGTGGGAGGTCCTGGGTTCAGTTCCCGGTGCCTCCTAAAGAAGACAAGCAAGACAGTGAGCTGGCGCGACGGGCAGGTGCAGCGAGCTGATGTCAACAAGTAAACACAACAAGAGACACAAGGAAAACGTAATGAAAGACACAACAAAGCAGGGAGCGGAGGTGGCTCCCTTCTACAGCAGAGGCCCCAGGTTTGGTTCCTGGTGCCTCCTGAAAAAGGCACCATCCTAAAAAAGATGACCAGCTCACAGCAAACACAGCAAATGCAGACAATGAAGGGGTGGGGAGAAATAAATAAAAATAAATCTTTTTTTTAAAAATGCACGAATACAGAAACAGTTCCATGACTCCTCAAAAAGTTAAATACCAAATTACCACGTGACCCAGCAGTTCCACTCTGAAGTCTGTCCCCAGAGAACTGGAAACAGGGACTCGCACAGATACTTGTATGCCAGTGTTCACGGCAGCATTCTTCACCACAGCGCAAAGCTGGAAGCAGGCAGCATGTGGCCTCTCCATCCGACAGAATATTATTCGGCCGTAAAGAGGATGGAGCTCTAATGCCTGTGACAACGCAGATGAACCTCAGAGACGTGACGCTGAGTGAAAGAAGGCAGCCACAAGCAGCCCCGAGCTGGGCAAGTCTCTCCCTGCCCCTGGCAACCTCTGATCTGCTTTCTGTCCTGTGACTTTGCCTCTTCTACCACGGGGGCACTTTGGGTTCTGGCTTATTTCACGCAGCGTAACGCTTTCGAGGTCCGGCTGTCCCGTAGCGTGGCCAAGGGCTCTTCCGTTGTACAGAGGTGCCTGCCGCATTTTGTTTGTCTGTTCGTTGATGGACATTTGGGTTGTTCCCACTTTGGGGCTAGTATGAATCATACTGCTGCGGATGGCCGTGTCCAAGTTTTTGTGTGAATGTAGTTTTCCGTTCTCTTGGGGATATTCCTAAGAGTGGAATTGCTGGGTCACGTGGGAATTCTAGGCTTAACTTTCTAAGGAACCGCCAAACTGTTTTCCACAGGGGCTGCACCGTTTCACACCCCTCTCCTGCCCCCGGGAATGAATGAGGCATTTGCCCTTTTATTGATCACCTACTGTGTACCAGGCTTCCATACTCATCTGCTGCAATACTGACACCCACTCTGTGGAATGCCTGCCATCATCACGGGGGACACTGAGGCTCAGAGAAGTGAAGTAAATCACCCAGGGTCACACAGGAATGTGTGGTGGGGCCTAGATCACACCCAGTCCTGTCCCTTACCTTTTCTGGTGTGCTCGCTGGTTGCTGATTGACTGACTGACCGTCAGGTGCTGCAGTCGAATCCACCCCCCCTCAACCCTCCCGGGTGCTGTTTTGCAGACGGGCAAGTTGGACCCCCACTACCCAAAGGTCTGCGGGCACAGGGGGAATGTTCTAGACATCAAGTGGAACCCTTTCAACGACTTCGAGATCGCCTCCTGTTCCGAAGATACCACGGTGAGTGCCCGCCCCGAGCCGCCCACGGGGCGGTACCCTCTCCTGGAGAGGGTGGGATCGGGGGAAGCGGAAGCCCTGCCTAAGCTGGGCGCAGGTGCCCCGACCTGTACGTCAGCAAGGTGAGGTCACCAGCAGGGAGAGGGAGCGGAGGGGAAGTCAGTGGAGGAGGAGGAAGTTCGGGGCTTGTGGGACGTGGGGCGCCACCCCTCCTCTCTGTGGGCCTCAGTCACCCCTGTATGAAACGGGCGTCATAGCTCCCGCCTGTCTTAGGAAGAGCCACTGAGGCTCATATTCCAGCGGGAACGCCCTCCAGGGCTGAGAGGGGCATATTTTTAAAATAAGTATAAAAATCACAGTCCCCACTCAGTGCAAGCCCACTGTGCCCCACCTCTCATGACTTATTATTTCGTTCAGTCCGCCTAGCAACCCAACAGGTAGGATATTTTCTGATGGAAAAGCCAAGAATCAGAAAAGTGCAGCAATTTACCCACAGTCGCACAGTTTGTAGGCTTCAGACTATGCCTACTCCCTTCCCACTTCTCTAATGAGCGAGAGCCACTGGAGGAGGAAAGTGAAGAAATGATTCCAGAAACAGAGGCTAAGGAGGTTGCAGCAGCTGAGCTCCAGGTTTTACTCTGAGCTGCCTGGCAGCCAAGGCAAAAAGGGAAATAGCGTGTATTACAGAACCCTCAGTGTTTGAAAAAGAAAGCAAACCGGTTCATCAGGAGACAAAAGCAAAAAATTCTAAGAGGACTGTGTCAGTTTCCGAATAGGGGATGCTGAGGGGCATCAAAGACAGTGTCTGTGAGGTGGTTTAAACAAAGGGGCAGTCAGGCCATGGGAAAATCGGCCCCCCGTCTCCAGTAAGTGCAGGGCTACCGATGGGCTGTCAAATACCTGACCCTGTCCCTCTCAGTAATACCTGCCCTTCCAGGCCTGCTTCAAAAGCTCCCTAAAGGTTCAGTCCTTCGGTGACACAGCCTCGGGGGGCGGGGCGGTGCCCTCCCTCCCTCCAGCCCCCACCAAGCACTCGGCTCTCCTCCCCGTCCTAGGACTGTGGGACTGGGGCCCTCTGACCCTGGGGAGTGGTCGCCTGGGCTGCCGCGGTGTTGAGAGTGGTGCTGCCTCCCAGACAGACCTGCCAGGGGCCTGTCCTCGGTCCAGGCCCAGCTCTTTTGGCAGCAGCCCTCGCCAGATGGATCTATCTAGAACTTGGCACTGTTCTTGGGAGGTTGGCTTCCTGGTTTTAAATCCAAGAGACCAGGAAATAAATATTTGCTGAATTGAACTGACACAAAATCTACTTGAGAAACCTGTATCTTTCTAAGGGAAGGGGGGTGTACAGCCAGGTAGGTGCCTGAGAGCCTGGGGGACAAATGGGATATCAGGTCAGCACCGTGCCAGGTTCCACTTTCCTCTGCAGCATCCCCCTTTCCCTCAGCTCTGCATTTGTTTACCTCCAGTGACGGGGAGCTTACTTTCTGTCATGGCAACCCCCTTCCATCCTTGGGCAGCACTGCCTCTTAGAAGTTCCTTCTTTAGGTTGAGCTGAGGTCCACCTCCCTGGGCTCCCCAAGGCTGCCGTCTGGAAGGGAGCGCCGGCCCCTCCCGTGGAGTTCAGCTCTGCAGCCCCAGCTGGTCCTCTGGCCTCTAGTCTTTCCTCTTCCAGCCATCCAAATTGCCTCCTAGGGCCCTCTTCAAAACACAGCTTGTCCTTGCTCCAGAGCCAGCATGGGCTCCCCAGTGCCCAGAGGATGTAAGCACCAACCGTTCATCCTAGCATTCGAGGCTCCAGCTGCGCCTTTGAGGAGGGATATTCTAGGCTGGGAGACAGGCCTGCTGCCCACACACCTGTCAGACTACCAGGGGCTCAGCTCAGCTCAACACCTGCCCTTGCCCCCAGGCTGGGGGGCTTTGGAGAAGCCCCTGCCCCTCTGAGGGCCCCAGGCTCCCCGCCACTGAGTGAAAGGTGGATACAGAGAGGGCTCCCCTGGCCTCCGGCAGGCGTCCCAAGGTGCCCCTGGCTAACACCCCCCGGCCGGGTCTCCCATGCCAGATTAAAATCTGGGACATCCCGAAGCAGCTGCTGGCCCGGAACCTCACGGCCTGCAGGAAGGAACTCCTGGGCCACGCCCGCCGAGTGGGCCTGCTCGAGTGGCACCCCACGGCCGCCAACGTCCTCTTCAGCTCCGGCTACGACTACAAGGTGGGTCTGGGTATGCGCCTCGTGGGACCACCATAACAGAGTCTCTCAAACTGGGGGGGCTCAAAACAACAGATACTGACGGTCTCCCCATTCTGGAGGCCAGAATTCCGAAATCAAGGTGGCGGCAGGGCCACGCTCCCCGTGGGGGCGCTAGGCAAGAAGCGCCTGCCACATTCCCGGACTTGTCTCTGCGTCACTCTGGTCTCTTCCCGCTGTCCCTGTGTCTCCTTTTGAAAGGATGCTAGTCGTTGGCTTTAGGGCGCCCCCGTCCTGTATGGCCTCATCTTAACTTCAGAAATTACATTTGCTAAGACCCTATTTCCAAGTAAGTTCACCTTCTCGGGTTCTGGGTGGATGTGAATTTGGGGGGACACCCTTCAACCCCCAAACTGCCCCCTGCTGTTGACTGCCAAGCGAGCAGGCCATGGGGCCTGAGGGTGGGAAGTTCGTGGTACCAGCTTCTGTCTCAACTCCTCCTCGATTAGCTGTCTGCCCAGGGCAAGCCCCTTGCTTCCCATGGTCCTCAGTTTCCCAATCTGTGCACCCCTGGATTTGTCGAGAGCACAGCTATGCTGTGGCTTTTAAACTCTTTCCTTCGCCACTCTCTAGGGGTTCACAGAGGCAACTCAGGGGTCTCTGTGACACATAAAAGACTGCGGTAAAGGATGTTTGGGGCCTTTTACGCCCTTCCAATCAGAACTGCTCTTTTATCCATTCATGTAGCATCTGTCTGCAATGCTGTTGCATGTGGTTGTAGGGGGTTTTGTGTACACGGCACCAGGAGGTGCCGTTCACAACCATAGGCCATGGGCATGATTGCCCAGAGCTGTGCAGTGCGCAGCCTGGGCAGCGAAACAGGGCAGCCCTGTTTGTCTGTGGGAGGTGGAAACTGCTGCTAATTGTTTGGAAACCCCCCCGGGTTAGCTGGGGTTCTCCCAGCATGGATGTTTTGTTGCTCAAAGGCAGCTGGTGTTTTCCTTTCACTGCCAGACAGCCCCCTTCCCGGCCTCCCCCTCCCTTCTCCCACCCCGGCCCAGCTGCCATCTGTGGCTTCCCTCCGGGGCCACTGTGCAGCCCAGGGGGCCGGGGGCAGGACCGTGCTCATTGCCGCTCTCTGCCACGCAGGTGATGGTCTGGAACCTGGACACACAGGAGCCTGTCATCAGAGGACCCGTGAAGACCATCAGCTGTCACCAAGACGTGATCCTCTCCATGTCCTTCAACACCGACGGCAGCCTGCTGGCCACCACCTGCAAGGACCGCAAGATCCGGGTTCTCGACCCCCGCACGGGGGCCATCCTCCAGGTCAGCACTGCCGACCTGGCCCGGGGTCAGGGGTCAGGGGTTAGGGGTCAGAGGAACAAGGAACAGGTGGGGGTGGGGCCAGGACTTCGTATGGGTTATCCCCGTCCACCCTCTTGGCATCCCTGGGAGGTAGGATATATCACCCCCATTTTTCAGATGGGAAAACTGAGGCCGAAGAGCCCACATTGAGAGCTGGGATTTGAACCTGGTCTAACTCTAAAGCTGCACTTCCTCTTTCTGAGCCTCAGTTTCCTCATATGCCTCTGTGACAGTGGCCCACCAGGCCTTGCCCTCAGTGGGCTAAATGAGACAAGCCTACATGACGGTGTCCACCCAGCCAGCAAAAGCACTGAGCTGGACAAAAGTCTCCTTCTGTCCAAGCTCAGAAAAATGACTCTTATGTGCATGGGAGGGACCTGGGAGGGCTTCCTGGAGGCGGTGCCCTGGGAAGAGTCTTCAGGCAGAGTTGGGGCAAGAGAGGAAGATATTCCTGTTGAAGCAGCCACATCAGCCAAGTTGGGGAGGCAGGAGACCCCAGCTGCCGCCCGAGTGTCCCCTCCCACCGGCCACACATGTCCTTCCAGGAAGCCACCTACACAGGGCACCGGGCCAACAAGGTGCTGTTTCTGGGGAACCTGAAGAAGCTGGTGTCCACGGGCACTTCCCGGTGGAACAACCGGCAGGTGGCCCTGTGGGATCAGGTGAGGACTTCGTTCATTCTCTCACGTGCTCATTTCTCCGACACCTCCTTAGCCTAGCGTGCCAGGGGCCGGGGACCCCGTGGGCGGGCCTGCGTGCACCTCGTTGTTCAAGGAGGGAGGTAGTTGGGGCCCATGAGAGGCCCTGGTGTGGGGGAGGGGACCAGGAGTGAGGGGACAGCCTTGGGGGCTGAGGGAAGAGCTGGAGCAAAGGCTTGGGATGAAATCCTGAGGGTGTGGGCAGGAAGATCTCATGGTCCAGGGTGGAGGTGGGAGAGGAGGCTGGGATAGTGGGGGCTGGGCCAGTACCGGTTTGCAGGAGCCTTTGACAGGACTTTCAGAGGCAGGGCCCATTGCTTCCCCTCGCTAAGTCTCCTTCATCTAGATAGATAGATGGATGATGGATGGATGATGGATGGATGGATGGATGATGGATGGATGGATGGATGATGGATGGATGATGGGTGGATGGATGGATGGATGATGGATGGATGATGGATGGATGGATGGATGATGGATGATGGATGAATGGATGGATGATGATGGATGGATGGATGGATGGATGATGGATACTAGAAGGATAGGTAGATGGATGGATGGATTATGGATGGATAGATGGATGATGGATGGATGGATGGATGGATGGATGGATGGATGGATGGATGATGGATGGATGGATGATGGATGGATGGATGGATGATGGATGATGGATGAATGGATGGATGGATGGATGGATGATGGATGGATGGATGATGGATGGATGGATGGATGATGGATACTAGGAGGATAGGTGGATGATGGATGGATAGATAGATAGAAGTGGGGAGGTATGGCATCAGATTGGGTGTGTGAAAAATGATTTGTTATTGGCAAAATGATGGCAAAATAGGAGGTGGTGGTGGTTTAGTGCCTTTAAAACATCAGCTCTGCCCAGGAGCAGCCGCAGGTGGGACCTCAGGAGCCAGGGACTTCGTGCTTCCCCACGTGGACACCAGCTCCAGCTCTCACACACACACACACACACCGTCTTTCACGCACACTTGTCACACACACACTCACACACACTCAGACTCACACAAACTCACCCTGACTCCTCTCACATACATAGTCTCACACACACATTCTCACTCACACACTCACACTTTCTTTCCTCTCACACACACACACAC